>JAQIWH010001391.1:0-32165 GCA_034695005.1 Cryptops parisi | reverse complement strand
AAATGCTTAATAAAGTTGTTTCAATGTTTGAAAACTATGTATCATTTCGTAAAACCTTGTGGTCCTGAAAGGGTTAAATAATAAATATACCTACAAGGCTAAAATTCTATGCTGTTTACTTTACATTCGCATTAGTTCAGTATTCACCAGTTAGCTATGCGCGGTGTTATGCTGGAAAGCCTTGAAAAGGTGTAGCAAGACGTTGTGCTCGGCAGGAAAGCGCTACAAAACTGTAACTATTCGCTGTGTTATACAGGGCGAATGTAAAGCGTTTAAATCACGTGATGCAATAAGTGGACTCTCTGATCCTCATTAATTTCTTTAATAACATTCTAGCATAAATATCAGGTGTCACCATGACATATTATACTTTAATATAATATGTCATGGTGTCACCAAAGGAATGTTACATGCGTTGAACTTAATGCGGATGCATATTAGCGCATGATGTTTCGAATAACGTTTTTATAGCCACTGATCAAGGGTTGACATTATGAGTTACTGCACTGTGACACCAATCATAGTGACATCACTGTTTACTATAATGTATGGTTCACCGTACACCATACATAAAAAAATACGAAAAGAATACAAAGAACGAGATATTTGAATAAATTGGGATAGTTTTCGTTTTATCGAATGTGCGTAAAATTGAGGGTCGCCCGTATCATATCGTCGGCTCCGAGTCGTTAGCAGTGTAAACTGCTAACTCCATTTTGGCTCATTTTAACATTAACATATTATTCGAACGGTAAAGATAAGTCGCATCGACTAAGAAAATCAGCTCAGCTCAGTTTGACTTCTAACATTGTGTAAATGTGTGATGAAAAATTTCACTCTAAAATTGAAGGCTTGCTCGGAATAACGTTGCATGTAACAATTTATAGTTATGAGTAAATGACAAAAGAAGTATTCAGCAACAAATTGGTCGTCACATATTAGATGACCAATTTAGAAGTAATACATGTATGCTTTAGTTAGGTATGAGTTTGTCTATTGGTAGCCCATATATGAGGCACGGTTTTCCATAACAATCTCAATATTGAATTTTTGTAACATATAACGTTATTCTTGGTAAGCCTTCAAATATTGTTCTTTTATTTACTTTTATGCTTCTTCTGAAAATGTTACTAAATGGAATTAGTAGGTTTACACTCTAAAAGCCAACGATATGGTATAGGCTAATATAGTAAGCATGTACTGTAAAATATGCATTTACCTGGAACTCTTCTGCTCCTTTCAATACTTCAGCTATTTCAGTTTGTTCTTCTACTTCTGCATACTGCGCCACGCTTTGCTGATTATCGTTTTCAACGTCCAACAAGTGATCGTACGAATTCAAAACTAGCTCCTCGATTTTTGCCAGTTGACCAGTCGATACTAACTCGAACATGTATTTGTCAATCGTGTCGACGTTGCTTTGGAGGCCTGCATTTTCTGCGATGTCTCTTGCTGTGTTGTAGTTGAAGTCTCTTTCCGCCATGCTTATATTGCTCTGCACAATGAGTTGCCAAAATGCAGACTCTTCGTGCGCTTTACTGGCTGCGAAGTGAAGTAACGTTTGTCCCTCGTCGTCCTGTAACTCGCAATGGTTTTTAGTTACTCGTGTGTCAACGTTAATGTTTATAATTAAAGAAAGTTGAAAATTTTACCTTAATTTTAGAGACGTCTTCGAACGTTGGTTGGCTTCGTCGTCCATCTTGGGATGACCTGTGCCCAGAAGTTTTAGCTAATCTCGCTTCATACAGACTGTAAATAGTAGCCTAGCTTGCAATTACATACGGGAGTGTTTACATTTATTATTTTCTAATGGCATACTTTTTTTTCAATTAATAGATCGCTTGTTTTTTATTGATATGTTTCAGTCTAAAATTCACAGCATTAGCTTGATTATTTAAATTACTGAACAATTCGGTTTTTAAATATATTGTTTTGAACCTTGTTTAATTCTGCATGTGGGTTATGTCTTATGTCATACTGATATATGTTTCCCAATAACATTGCGGTATAAATTTGGGTACTTCTAGGTTATATGATAGGTCCTCTTGTGACATTACTTGCTTATACTTGAGTTAGGAGGAACCCAGGTACTTAGGTTAGTTGAACAAACAAAACTATTAGATAAACGTAATAGATCAGTAATGATTTATTAAATATGTTTTTGTTTAAGTAACCAAACCTGGTCTCCAAACCCATAACCCAAGCACAAGCAAGTAGCTCCAGAAGCAGTCTCAGATAACCCCAAAAGTACCTTACACTGTTAAAGGGTGTACATATACCTTGCTAATTTTGACTCCTGAGCATTTTTAATTACTTTGGTAGAACATTTTTTAAATGCTATACCAATGATTTTATGCTCTACAGAAATTAAAATAACTCAAAGTTAAATGGTGTAACTGAATCTTGCTCTTACCCTTTTTCCATTTCTTCTTTGCTGATTCCTGAACTCATGAGAGGATCATCTTCATCGATACTTTCCTACAGAATTGTAGACGTGGAGTAGAGCGATGTTTAAGTTCGAACATACAGTATATACGAGGATTTTCAAACTTATGAACAGGTCGCGTTCCAGATTTTTCATTCGTATAGATAGTTATAGTTTGTTTCAGATTTCCATAAGTTAGATTTTTTGTGCACAAAAGTTTTAGTCGAAGTTCACGTACTTTGCATTATGGAAAATATAATACAGGTTTAGATGGGTACATAAGCCACCTGTTCATTAGTTAGGGACACACTGTGCATTATCATAGAAGTGAAAAAAAAAGCGAAAATATTTATAACCCATAAAAATCAAATCAATTACATTACAACGTGAAGTTTTTGTATGCTTAAAATATGTAACATGTTTGACTAAATATATGCATATGAAACATTTTTAATTGATAACATGGATTAATTTGTGAAATAATTGAACTAGTGATTTGAACTTTTTTACGAACAATTAAATAAAATTTATGCATATAAAATAACTCTTAAGTAAAATTGTGGTAATTTCTTGTTATATCGAGGTCCGTCTGATGTTGCTATTTGCTTATGGGTTTATTTAGCAAGTTAGGTTAGGAAAAACAAAGAAACGTATTAAATGTATGATTTTGTTTGGTTTTCCTAATCTAACCTGCAAAATAAACTCATAACCAAGTACAAGTAAAAAAATTTCGAGTACAAGTACTATTTGCACAAGTACCTTCTGTCGGTTCTTGTGCAAATAGCAACATCAGACGGGCCTTGTTATAACTGGAAAGTACCAAAATTGTTTTGTTCTTACCAGGTTTGGTGTATTTTGCCTTGTGCTGCTTTTCAATGCATATCTGTACAGCCACATGGCAAGATAGGTTATTGGATCGACGGGTCGTCTTTGGGATACATCCGTTAGGGCCTTAATGAGCGCATCGCCCATCACTGATGCTAGGTATTCACCTTCCTTCGTCCACATGATTGGATTTTCAGCTCTGCTGGACATTCTCGAATTGTTGCGAGTACTTGCACCAGTCCGACTCCCTGAATCGGTTTGGGTTGCCTGTGGTTGGATAGAAGTCAAATGAGTTTGAACAATGGAAGGTTATTAAATAGTAAAGTAAAAGTAAAATTGAATTTACCTTTTCTTCTTCTGGTTCATTTTCAGTTTGTGTTTCATTATCACGATCGCTTTCTTCGTTATCATCTTGAAGTTCTTCGGTTTCCTTTTCACCTTCGTCTTCATTATCGCCGCCATCATCATCTGCTTTTGCTGCCTCGCTTTCTTCTTCATTTTCTTCGTTTTTTGTTTCAGCTTCTGCTTCTTGTGTGTTTTTTTCCTGTTCGTTGCCATCTTCTTTATTTTCAGGTTCATTTTCTTCATCTGGCGCTTTTGATTCTGTTTCTGGATCGGCAGCAGCTTCTGCTGGTTCATCATATGTTTCTTCATTTTCAGGTTCTTCTTGCGACTGTTCTTCAGTTTCTGGTTCCGCTTTTGCCGTTTCTTCATTTTCTGGTTGCGCTTCTGCTGATTCTTCATCTCCAGGTTCTGCTTCTGTCGGTTCTTCATTTTCTGCTTCTGCTGGTTCTTCTTTTCCTTCTTCTTCTTCTTCTGCTTCTTTTTCTTCTCCCTCTTCATTTTCTGGATTTTCACTTTGTGCATCTGCTGCTGGTTCACTGCCATCTTCTTCATTTTTTACCGATGCTTCAGATTTGCCGTCTTCATTCGCTGGTTCGGGTTCTTCAACTGCAGCTTCAGTCTCTTCATTGGATGCAGATTTTAATTCGTCAACTTTAATTTCCACATCCGCTGTGTCCGTTGCTTCTTCAAGTGCCTCGGCTTGGGGCTCTTCTTCATTATCTAGCAACGAAGGTGGCAATGGTCCATCATCTTCACCTTCTCCAGGTGGAGGACTTGGAGTTAGAGCTAGAAGTAAATTACACACTTAAAACAGTGACGAATTTTGTTTACTAAATATTTAGTTTCCTATGCGATCATTACTAACAAGCTTGAAATTTTTTTGTTTGTTTTGAACGACAATTTTGTTTTAATTTTTTTATTTTTAAGGAGATTTGTAACTTGATTTATCACTTACGTACTGGATGGAATATGTGTTTTGTTGACATATATAGCATGTATTAATTTTATTTTTGAAGATTGTCATATTATTATTTGAATTTTTGTAGTTTTCAAAAAATTTTGTGCCAAGTCAACGTGCTTGAGTTGTTCAATAGTGCAAGTTAATTGACTTTTGTGTCTATTGATCATGATTAGCCGTTCTCAAAGTTTTGAGTGAGACACGGTAACTAACCTTTTAATATTTCTTCTGTCGGTGGTCTTTCCCATCGTTGTACGGATGGAGGCCGAGGTGGAACTTTTTTCTCTTCGTATCTTTTTATCAAACTATCGTAACTAAAATCTACGGCACGCCCACGAAGATAAAGTCCAGGTGTATTCCCATTCTTTACGTGAACAAAAAAAAAATTAAGATTTTAATTTGTCGATAGCATTGATTGTTTACTATAAGGAATGAAAGTATGTAAATACATACTTTGTCCTTGATGTTAGGATCAGCACCATAATTATGTAATAGTCGAAAATATAGTCCACCATCGCCAATTACAGCAGCATAATGTAGAGGCGTACGACCATCCTGTTTAATTTCAAATATGGTGGATTGTTCATAGTATTGTTTGTTATTGTCTTTTTTATTATATAGCCATAAAATAATCACCTGATCTTGAACATTCAACGTTTTGGGAAACCCATATGCCAAATAACGTACAACATCCGTGTGTCCATTCAGTAATGCTTTATGTAAAGGGCATGCCCCGAAATGATCTTTGGCAACTGCAAAAACCTTTCGATCCAAGAGTGATTGCATTTCTTTCAACTCTCCATCAGCAGCTGCATTATGAATGGCACGGATTTTGCCCTAATAATGAAAAAACGTTACAGGAACTTTCAATAATCTTGTGTACACCAAGTGACTTAAACCATGAAATACGTAAAATAATATTATAGTACGTCTTTCTTGCTTAGACGTGCATATAGTATGTTCCTTAAATGTGCCACATTTTACAAAATATTAAACAATCGGTTATGTCTACGTTAAAATTATTTTATAATAATGCAGTGAAATTGATAATCACGCCATAATGAGAATACAAGCAACTCTCGATTTACGAACGATTTCTATTCACAGCTGTTTAGTTATACGTTTTGTTCGGTATGTGTAGCTAGCGTTGCTGAGCTTTTACGATAAGTTTGGTATACATTAGCCGCCATTTCAAGATATTAAAATTGGGTACTTAAACATTGAAGTGTTTATACAATACAATTTCTTGTATGTGTTATGGTTGACTATATATGCTACAAACATCAATATAAAATAAAGAAAATAATACAAAACAAGATATAGGTATAGAGTAACATTTGTCATAGCGAATGTTCGTGAATTGAACGTTCATGAACCGAGGGTTGTCTGCGCAAAGTCCCCGCTTAACGTCGTTTCGTTATAACGCCGTTGTAAAACTTACATAGTATAGCTATAGCATACAATATACTGTAGCGTAACTTACAGTAATTACAATGGTTGCAGTTAAAGTCGTGGTTTTCAGGAACATAACCACGACGTTAAGTGAGGACTTAGTGTACTGCATAAAAGTTCATTACATGAAGAAGACCTATATTTAAACAGTATCAATATTGTTTAAATATAGGCCAAACATAGAGCTAAATCCTTACCATAAACGCAGGCACAGCTTCTAAAAAGTCTTGGACGTTATCTTTGTCAGACGATTTTCCGAGCAAGATATCACCTTTACCATTGATGATGAGTTGTTCCAAGTTTCCTAAATCACCTTCTTCGATCCATTTTACAACTTTTTTGTCTTCCAACTCCTCCTCTTGCGACAGCTCTTCCGATTGGTCTGGTTCGTTTGGTTTTTCTTCACTTTCATCCGCTTCTTCTGATTTCAACGGTGTTTTCACTTCGAGTTTAACATTGCTTTGTTGGTAGTAATCAGCAGTTTTCCCTTTCTACAAATCCAACAATTTTTTCCAACTCAATATAAGTCCATCCTATTCATATTAATAGCATCAAATGTAAGATTATTATCATTTACCTGGTCTGAAAGAGATTGATCTGCCTCAAAATTTACTAATACTTTGTAAATGTCATCTCTGTCCTTGTACATTCCAGCATAATGCAATGGTGTTCTTCCTTCCTATTTTGGGTATATATACCATGTCATAAGCAAAGTAATTTCATATGTAACACATCATCACAGTTTTGGAAACTTACGTTATCTTTGATGTTAACAGCTGCCGGGTTCATTTCCAACATAAATCGTACTAGATCTGCTCTTCCATATTTAACAGCTCTATGCAATGGTGTCAATCCTTTATCATCTTTGGCAATGACTAGTTTTTTGTTGTCCATGAGTTCTTCGACTGTTCGGAGATCACCATTGGCCACCGCCATGTGCACTGCATATATTCTGTCCTAGGGAGTTTATAAAATAAAATACATTTTAGATACGTTTTGCTTTGAACGCATTCCAATTGTAGATCTTGTACTGTACCATGTATGATGGAACACGTTTCAGAAAACTGCGCACTTCTTCGATCCACGAGGTCTTTCCATACAATTTCTTGCCGTGACCTTCCAAAACCATTTGTTCGAGTTTATCCAAGTCTCCTTGGTTGATAAGTTTGGAAACGTGTTCTGGACTGAGAGCAACACTATGGACTACTACAATAAACAAGAATACACATTTGTAAGGTCAATTGCGTAATGTACTGTATAATACTAGTCATCCATTTTATGCTCAGCGTTCTTGATTCGTTATTGAAAACAATAGTGTGCACTACGAACTAACCTTTTCTGGGAATTCGTAATGATGGTGGAACTTGTCGTTTAGAGTTAGTTTGAACATTATTGTTCACTTCTGGAGGTTTTCGTGTTAAACGAACCATCAATGCACGTATTTCAGCTTCTAAAGGATGTTTCTGGTAATACTCGGGTGTTCTTCCTCTCTAACAAGTTTAAAACAAATTTTTAATGTTAGTTCGTTTTTCTATTGTAGTATCTGTCCAGCGGTATTTCAATATCGATACCATATCATTTTCTTTGATTTTACATATTTCAACTATTACACTCTGACATTCCTGAGCTCGCAGTCATTTATTTTTAGCTAATGAAAATGGATACTTTGAGCAATAGCTTGGTTTGAAGCGATTCATTGAAAACTTGCTGAACTCAGTGAGAAAGCAAATTTTCAAGTCATTCAACCGAAAACATAATGGACTATTATATATAAGTACTGTAGTTTGTTTCGAAGCGAATTTTATACTCTACCGCACTGTTTATTAAAATCTATTCTTACAAGTTAGCATTTGTTTTTGTCATTACTTACTTCATCAGTTTGTTTTGGATCGGCTCCAGCTTCGATTAGCATATTGTACAAAACATTTTCATCTTTTATTAACGCTGCTGCATAATGTAAGGGTGTTCTTCCTTCCTGCAATACATTGATTTATGAGCGTGTTTTATAGGTTTTGGGTTTGTTCTTTGATTATAATTTCTGATCTTAATTTTCAAATCTTACTTCATCTTTGGCTTTGACAGACTCTGGTAATACTTGTGCAATGTAGGTTGCCATATCTCTTTTACCCATGATTACAGCTCTATGTAAAGGTGTAATTCCGCCTGAATCTTTGCTCATGAGCATTTGCTTATTCTCAACTTTGGGTTCAAGCTCCGCAATATTTCCATCATTGACAGCTTGATGAACCTCTCGGATACTGGCCTGAAAGAATAGCAATACTATTACCAAATAGAACTTTTGTTTTATGAAATTACTGTACGTATATTTTTGTAGTTAGACATTACAATTAGACTTGGTACAGTTTTGAGGAATTCTTTCACTTTGGGGTTATTGGAAGTTTCTACTAGCAGTTTGTCACCATGACCTTCCAGCACCACTCGTTTCAGTTTGTCTACGTCTTCTGCGTGAATCCATTTTCGAATATTAGCTCGAGTAACATTGAACCCTAGAAGATGATAATCATTTTGTAGCACGGTGAAATGAATCGAAGTTGAAGACTTTTCATTTGGTCAGTGGCGTCACAGGGTTGACGGTGACTCATCGTGTAATAATGTCAAGCCTTGATCAGCGGCTATAAAAACGTTGTTCGAAGTATTATGTCTTAATATGCATTCGCAGTTAGAAGGTTCAACACGTGTAATATTCTTTTTGTGACACCGGGTACAGTATTTCTGCTAGAATGTTATTAAAGAAGTTAGTGAGGAATATAGAGTATACTTAATTGCATCACGTGATACAATCACCGACTCATCAAGTTAATTTAGTTTTGAGACAACTCTATGAGTGAGCCCTTTAGCTTTTCTGTATAACACGGCTTTGTTGTGCTTTCCTGCCGAGCACAGCGCATTGCTACAGCTTTTGAAGGTTTTCCAGCATAACACCGCGCATAACTACAGCTAACGGGCGAATACTAATGCGAATGTAAAGTACCGTGAATGAAAGTTAACCACATAATGTAGAGTATACGCTTAGTCGCAGGTATATGGGCAGTACATTTAAGCTAGGCTCACGAAAAATGTTTTTTGTGGTTATAACTGACGACAGAGATAGTTTTATGAAAAATAGTACAGTACTCCGAATTCCTGCTGAAGACTAGACCAGCATTTTCTAGACGACAGGCATTTGGATATCGCCCGGTGGGTCCACACATCCTACACATCCCTAGTGACGCCACTGCTATTTTTTTAAAACGTTTAGCTTGTATTGCTGCCTAAACGTGATATGAATCTGAAGATAGTGTTCAAATAAAAAATGATGTTTCAATAGGAAGATTTATGAGGGATCTAACCACTGTCTGATTTCAAACGCCCGTTGGTAGTTTTCTTATTAGCTTGTAGTTTGGATCGAAGCCTGTTGATTCGATTCTGAAGTTCTTGGAGATCTAATTCTTCTGGGTGTTCTCGATAATAGACAGCTGGATTACCCCTCTGGTTTGAAATAGCAATTATAAGTATTTTTATTTTTGATTTGATGTTATAAAGTAGCGATGAGTTGACGCTGCTTACTGAATCCACGGCTAACGGATCTGCTCCGGCATCTCTTAATAAATGGTAGGCATAACCATCATCTCGAATCACTGCTGCGTAATGCAGAGGTGTTCGCCCTTCCTATTAACGAATACAGAAATACATAATTTTATTAGTTTTTTATTTTAATTTAAAAACAAGTATTATATTGTGCTCGTAGCGCATTTGTCACTTACATAATCTCGCACTGTCAGTGAATCGGGATATTTCTCGCAAATGTAACGAGTAATGCTAGGATGACCGTAGAGAAGAGATTTGTGTAGCAGGCCCAAACCACTTGGATCTTTGGACAGACACAGTTTGCGTCTATCCAGTAGGACTCGTACATCGCGTTGGTTACCTGTTGCTACTGCTTCGTGTAGCATTTCGATTTTAGCCTGAAAAAAAACACATTCAATTAATGCATTCAGCAAAAACGTATTTTAGTTTTAGCGTGTAGGGAAATTATGCCAAAATCAACTAATAAAACGTTTAATACGCGGGTGTATCAAAAGATAAGTTTCACTCATGAATAAAAAATAACAAAATGATATAGACGCACATCATGTATGTTAGTGTAAAATCACACTGTTTATTCATTTTTTCCACGTATTCATCTAGTGCCTGTAAACACTTATTGTAATTTGCGATCAACTTCTCGATACCTCTCACTGACGAATTCGCTCTAGTTTTGTGCAACCGTTTCACCGGACCACCGATTCTAGTCTCATTGATTTGGAATCGTTGTCCTCGAATTTTGTTTGTCATTTCACCGACAAAGTGGTTATCCACATCCGGCTACTACTTGTTCGAAAAAATGACAAACAAAATTGGAGGAAGACCACCCCAAACCAATAAGACTGTGGAAAAAGTCGACTGTGAAATGCTTGCACAAACTGGAGAGAATTCGTCCGTGAGAGGTATTGAGAAGTTGATCACTCTTCTCCAAAAAAGTGTTTACAGGCATTAGACGAATATGTACAATTAGAAACATGAATGATGTGAGTCTATATCATATTTGTTCATTCATGAGTGAATCTTGTTTTTTTGATACACCCTCGTGTGGTCGACTTTACTGGTACTGGTGTGGTTCATTCTTGGAAAATTATTTTTTTACAGGTTTGTTTGTTTTTAATTTGCCTATAACTTTGTTATTCACATGATGAACAGGCATACGCAGTGTGCATTTTGCTGTGCTTTAAGCTAATGAAACAATAATATAGAACTCCTCCGCTCATTCGACAGCTTAGAGACCTGAGCACTATCAAAATGCAGAATGCAGTCATTTTTTAACTTGCAAAAATACTTATTTTGTTCCACCGAAAAGTGTAAATAATTTATTACAGTATAGTACTTGTAAATAACGTTTAGCATCATATTAATTGCGAATGTGTGCAAAAGTTAATCATCACAGTAGCTATATAAAAACATAGTAAAATGAACACGGAACGTGACGAAATAGCTCGAAAGAGCATAATATGCATGGGATTTATGGATTTTGGTTATGATTGAAAAGGTTCGAAAGAGTCTTATATTTTTCACAAATACTATACGTAAGCCTATGTATTTTTTTGCATTGTATTTTAACAAATTTTTTAATTTTTGTGAGAGATTTAAAAAAATCGTACATATTAATGAAAATTTGTGGCCATACGATTGTTTTACACCCCATTAAGTGAAGAACAAGCATGCTAATTTAATTTTTTTATTGTATCATTAAAATTCTTGTTAAATTACATTATGTCATTGCTTGTACTTGTTTGTATTGTAAAATGGTGTTATGAACCTGATAGTTATTAATGAATAATGACATAAATGGTTATTGATGCTTAGTGATCATAAAAAATAGTGTTGATTTCACTACAAGGAAGCGGTAACATTTTACACTAATATATAATATTTGAGTGTAATTTTTAATACTAGGCAAACACTTTAGTGTAGTACTTAAGCTTGGCACGACCATATCCCATTATAAATGTAAAACATCAATAAATCATTTTGTGTAATATTTTTGTTTACAAAATAGCATATTTAATTAAAACTACAGGCAAAAACAATATCTTAATTTGAACAACCACAAAAAAACCATTTTATTGATAATTAGAATTGATTACTCTATTTGAGGAAACAATGTAAACAAGTGTATTGATAATTCTCACATAAAAGCACTATGGACTCTATATTAAAACTTGGTCCCAACTTAACTTAACATACAAATATTTTTGTGCCAAAATATTTACCGTACTATATTTTTAAATGCATAATTTAGAATTTCGGTAAATATTCATTTTTTTTCCTATTATTAAATTTTTTTAGTAAGCTAGAAATTCCAGTTCGTGGCTTAAACGTGCTAAAAGGTTTTATACGCGAATTTGTTTATCGTTTAATGTGACTGATAGTAATTAATAATTAGATTTTTTTTTTTGTTTGACTAATCTTGTTTACAATCTTGTGCATGATAAAATTGACTATAGACACAACCACCTGACTACTGTGAAGAGACATGTTTGCCGAAGGTATTCCATCCAATCCCAAGGGGGTACTAATAGAAGAAGTTCGTCTTAGAGCATTGCTTTGGTTAGTCGCCGTGATGTTATGTTCCATCTGAGGTATGCAATGAAAATGGAAGCTTTTGTTTCCTTCACTTCCCGATGTTTTTACAAGTCGCATTCTGCTAACTGCTTGTTGTGTATTATAAGTTTGACAAGCGTTGCTGAGTAACACATAAAAGCTGCGAAATTTCTTATTGATTGGCTCTTAAAGAATGTTTACGTCTAGAAGTGGTGGATGGCACCCTACTTCATATTACAGATTAGCCAATCAGAACTTTTCAGGAAGTAACCACAGAATTAGTTATAGCATTGGTATAGCTAGACATCGAAATGCCAAAGTTCAAGCGAGGTAAAAAGAAAAATTCAATAATATTCACCACGCTGTGACATGAGTTTAAAAAATTGATCGCGTTGTTTGTTTCGCTGTTCCTCAGAAGGGAAGTTGCATGATACCATGTAATGCATTTCTTATAAACATATTGCTAAATTTTTTATGTATCGTTTAATCTTGTTTTTAAGTTTATTTTTTAGGCTTCGTAATTCTATTTTCTATATAACTAATAGAAGAAAAGAGATAATTTTTATATGCTTACCATATAGTTTGGTACTTGCTTCAGAAAGCTCCTAGTTCGTGAATCGACAGCGGTTTCGCCTACTAAACGCATTCCTTGACCATCTAGTACTATTTGTTCCAATTTATTAGTATCTCCAGCTCGGATCCATTGTCTGATATTGTGTGTTGTCATTGCCATCTGTTGAGACTGGTCCTCTGCTAAATTACAGTGAAAACGTGTAAGTCGATTAATTTGAATATTTTGAATTAAAGTTAACACTAAATAAACGAATTAAACTACAATGCTTGACAAGTGTTTGTTCATATACGGTCGAATGTACAGTATAATTTATTCCCATGTTGAAGAAATGTGACTATTGGTGATTGAAAACTAACCTTTTGGAAGCAAAAATGAAATTGTTTGTCTTATCACTTACACATTTGAGCACTAATCAAATCCCACCAACTAAATCCAATAACAAGCTAAGTACAAAACTGGTTATTTGAGTAAGAGCATACTGTTTTGACTTACAGGTAGTCACAGTGTACAAGTAATCGCCTTCATTACACTACTGAATTGAAGGTAATACTCTTGACATAAATTCCGGTTAAGATTTCATCTTTTATGAAATGGGCATTTTTATGCCGTATACGGCATAAAAATGCCCATCGGCCTTGAATCGGTGTTTTTCAAACAGGCTTAAGTTCTGCGAGGCAAATTTTTAGAAAACACGAAAAAATAACTAGTATAACTGAAACTGAAAAACACTTAATTTTAAAATAATAACCTTATTATTCACATCCTTGGCGATACTGTAACTACATAAAAATAAACCAAAAACCACTCTTAAGTTTTGACAATTATCAAAGTTGCAGGATTTAAAAAAATCCTGAAAATTTTTCCTTTTGAAAAAATTGCTTTAACATGTCACATGGGTTACATATTGAGTTAACTGAATCTTAAAGAACGAAACATCTTTATTTCGACAAAATATCATGGACAAGTTTATTATTAAGCTATATAACATAAAATTATTCTAATCAAACGAAATCGATGAAATAAACAATGAAAAACTGACTATGAAAAGCTGAGACAAATTCCAGGATTTATCTAAATAATCTTAAAAACTTTGGGAATAAGGTCTGGGGACATAAACAAGCAAAAAATGTCCCATAAACATGGAGTAAGAAACGCTTGCTTTTGGAGTTAGGACGGTTTGGAGTCTGTCTGCAATGGCAATGGAAACAACAAGCTACTTTAGGGCCTAGGCGATTTGACGTGATAATTTCGCCAGCCATCGTAGCCAGCATTGTAGCAAAACGCAGTAGATATAGAAATAATTAATTGGGGTTAAAGTCCGGACTTGTAATTCAAGAGTCAAGACCGACCTTTTTTAACAAAAAAAACGCAATTTTTCTCTGTAGCTGGCGCTTGCGTTTAAATGATGTGATTTGAGCCCTTGCCACGGTAGACTACTAATGTAGATTCAGAAATGCTAAAAAGAAACCTTGCAAATGGCCAAAAAATGTGACGTCACCCCTTTTAAAATATCGCTTCATTTGTAAAGAATGGTCTCTATGCATCAACACTGATAAGAATCGCAAATGTTCATGAAGAAAATCGTTTAAAGTTTTGTACTTTTTTTTTCTGTGCATAAGCCACTTAACACTTATGGCACGTCATCTTTGCATATATGTATTGTTGTTTTGTTCACAATTATACGTTAGGAAGGTCTAACTACACCTAATATCTTTGAAATTGCTTCTGTAATTTTTGAAAAAATGACAGCCTTTTTTGCACCAATAACTTAATGGTTCTATGTTTATTTAACAAAAACTTTTTAAAGTGGAGTTATTATATTATTGTAGTAAATCAAAATTTTGTTACTTTTCGACGTCTGCTTATGGTTGGCATCATTCGGCGTGATGAGTAGAATCTGTGGATTTTCTCTGCCTTTAATCGCTAGCTCATTGTCTCGTTGAATCACTTTGTCTATTTCTAACTGTGCGAGATTTTCTTTATAATAATCCGCAACTTTACCTGCCTATAAGGATGTATAAAAACAATTTATCCCTATATCATTAGCCAGGTAGACATTGTTCGAATAAGTTAAAACTCACATTATCTGTAATGGTTTCATCTGCTTGAGCACCAACAAGTGTTCTATATATACGCTCATCTTCAGCTGCTACGGAATAGTGCAAAGGTGTCCGCCCATCCTGTAAAACAGAATATATATTGTAGGTTTAAAACACTTTGGTTGACGGTTTCAATACGATTTTTAATCAAACTCACGTGATCTTTAGCATTAAGTGATTCTGGAAAGTTGTCCAATATATATTTGACAATGTCGTGGTGATTGTGAACAACTGCTTTGTGCAAAATATTGGCTCCATAAGGATCTCTAGCAATCGCCATGGTTCTTCGGTCAAGCAAATTGCGTACTTCTCTTATACTGCCATCAGCGGCTGCAATTTGCATTTGGGCCACTTTTATCTGTGTAGTGGTAATAAAAGATTGACGTTTATTTCGATCATTATCGTAGTTTGCCTAGAATAGCATTTTATTTATTATTTTGAAAGTGCGCCGTAATCCCAATCAATATGTGACTTCCAAACAACGATTAGTAAAAATGTTTTGGAACAGAATCGTTGGTTTGGTTCTTATCACTTTTTTTGTTTGTTTTTTTATGCATGTACTAAAATTTTATGTGTATTAAAAACTATTGTAGGGACGCATTGTAAATTCAGCTTATCGCATTGGGACGTTATTAATGTATGGCTTTTGCACATTCATGACAATATGTATCAAACATTCATTTCAGTAAGTTGAATTTACAAAAAGCGCAGAATTGGTTTTAGTAGTAACAATAACAAAATAATATACACCACTTTAGCAAACACACTAATAATATGTATACAAAAAAGTGACAATTTCTTTTTTTTTGTTCCAAAACAGTGGTAAATGTTTTTCGAAATGTGCAAAAGTGAAATTACAACTACAGTAAAGTGGTTTCATTGTTTCTGTTTGATTTTTTTTTCTTTGTTCTGAACTCATGAAAATATAACATTATTTACCATGTAATCTGGTACATTATCTAGGAATTCTCTTATTCGGCTATTAATGGATGTTTCGCCCACAAGACGGCTACCAAAGCCACTCAATACTATTTGTTCGAGTTTGTTCAGATCCTCTCTCTGGATGTATTGTCTGACTTCCAGCTTAGAAGGTGGATTTGCTATTAAGACAAACAAAGAGCTTTAGACTTTGCAACACACATAACTTTAAAAATAGACTTATAATTGTTACACAAATGTCGATCATACAATGGTCTTTGTTTTAGTGCAATTTATTTTAGCGCTTTGTGATAATATACAGTATAAATAGCGCAGGTGACGTATTTAAATCAATAGATAATAGCGTCATTCTCATTTAATGTATACATGCAACAACAACAAAAAACTGAAAAATTAAGTGATAAGAACATAGCAGGGAATTTGATCACCTACATGGTGGATGGAAACTAATGCCGTATTGAAACATGCTAGTGACTTTATTAATTATTGGTGGATTGCGATGGAACAAATTTTAGAGTGTACCGTAGAATGATAGAAATTGTCTCTAGTGTTAAAAGTCCACATAGGTACCGGCGGTGTCCTCCAGTTTCTATAATTGTCTGGGGATAGATAACGGGGGTGGAAGATGATGTTTGGCCAATTGTGTTAACTTGGAACAACTTCAACCACCTCATCTTGCTGAAAGATGATGTCTCAACTCATTTTTCACTCACTGTTCGTGAATGGACAGTGACATCCCATTTCCGAGACGTTGGCGTGGGTCACCATGAATGACCACCGGAGTTGCTGCTGAAGCCAGTCGAGGCTATTCCAGACAAATACAAACACTGGTGGACTTGCTGGTACCAATGTGGACAATTTCTACCATTCTACAGTCCACAATAAAACTTGTTTCATTACAACCGACCAATAATAATTAGTAGCTTTATTAGTAACACTTTTCAATAGAGTTATTTTCCAGCTAGGCCTATACTATGCTGCATGTGCATGCTCAAATCAAATAGCTTGGTATTAGCTATCACTTCTCATTATTAGACAGTCTAAACGCTTGCCCAAAATAACGCTGCAAGCGCCAAAAATGCAATATTGAGATTAATGTGGAAAATCGTGTCTTATACATGGGCTTAGCTAGTGCCGCCAACAGACAAACTCATACATACATACCTAAAACATACATATCACTTCGACATTGGTCACCTAATATACGACAATCAACGTGTTGCTCAATACTTCTGTTGTCATTTACTCAAAACTATCAATTGACTCATGCAACGTTATTTCGGGCAAGCCTTCATTTGATAACATAAATTTCAAAAGTTTGTTGTTGATCAATCAAGAACCATCTTGTTATTTAAAAATATAGTAAAACCGTGTCATAACAAAAAGGTATAACTCTAATGCAAAAGTACAATGCCATGTGCAGTTAACAGGAATGGTCTATACTGTATAGGTAAAAAAAATGATAGTTTATAGTGTATTGGTAAATTCACTATTATCCGGAATTTTCACTCAACCAGCATTGATTTCAACTCTTACTTTGTAGTATTAAATTCTCATTGGAACTAAACTACACGATCGTTGGCAATCGTCATTTTCCATCTTCAATTCGGATTTTAAAACTGTCAAGTGGCCATTTTATATAATCGTCACACATTTCATTACATTACCATAGATTCTGGATAACAGAGAGTTTACTTTTAAATCTGCATTTGATATTTACTTAAAGTCGAGTTGAGGTTCCCCATTCGTTCACTTCGAATTTGCATCCTTGTCTGTAATTTCTCTTTTAGCGTCTTCAAGGGAAGTTCTTCTGGATTTTCGAGGTAATATTCAGGCATTTTACCCCTCTGTAGGAAATTCAATTACATGTGAACACTTTAAAAGTTTAGAACATGGGGCAGGAGGTGTCAATGAATCGTACAAGTATTCGTCGCTGTAGTGTACAGTATATTGATGGATTGCTTATAGTGTTGTTGATTAACATTTGATTTCAAAATAAAATCAACTACCAAAGTACAGTATTGAATATCACTTTACATACATACCATATCGGTGGCTTTCTTATCAGCGCCGTATTCTAATAAGGATCGGTACAAATTGCCTCCATCGTTTATTACGGCTGCGTAATGAAGAGGAGTTCGTCCGTGCTGTATGTAAAATAAATGGAACTGTTATTTAACAGCCATGTGCTTAGTTTGATCACATCAAGTAAAATTGAACGTAACTTACATTGTCCCTAGCTTGTATCGATGTAGGAAATTTGTCAACAATGTATTTGGCAATCGCTGCTTGTTTGTGGAGAACAGCAGTGTGGAGTGGACTTGCACCAGTTTGCGTACGACACATGGCAAGTTTCTTGCGATCAACAAGGGCTTGCACGTCTCTTAATTTGCCTTGCGCTATAGCTAAGTGTATAGCTTCGATTTTGGCCTGTAACACAAGAGTTTTTTCTTCATTATTTATTAATCCTTGTTTTTGTTTTTTTGTCCATGAAAGATTTTAATTTATTTTGTTTACTTGAAAATCTGGCACTCGTTTGAGAAAATTATTGATCTTTGGGATTCGGGATGTTCTTCCTCGTAACTGGGCTCCATGCCCATCCAGGACTGCCTGTTCCAATTTCTGGATGTTTCCATTTTTCAGCCATTTGTTGATTTCGTTTTCATCAGCTGAGCTGGTGGTGGTACTCATTTTGCTATTTGGTGTAAACGTTTGTAGTGGTGAGCTAGTGATTATAGTTGTTATTTTTCAACTCAATGAGTAACCAAGTAACTTCGTTTATCTTTCACCGTTAGCTATAATTCAACCATTATGTTCAAATTCGCACTGTTATGGTGACCATTGATCTCCAAATTTACAACACAGTTGAAAAACATTATCATAAATATCCTTGTGTGTGTTCAGTTCAATTTGAGAAGACTTTTATTATGAAAAAAAAATTGTTTACTTTAAACCGTTTTTATAGTACACATATGGTATACAAACCGGCAAGTTACAAAACATGTATTAGATAATATCTATAAACTATATCAGCAATATCAATCAGTGTCATTATAAAGTAACATTGTAACATTCTGACCTATGCATACATGATATAATCGATCTATAAAAAGGGTGATGTATAAAAATTTATAAGCGACAGAATTTATTACAGGTTTATGTCCATTTTATACTCTTTATATTAGCGTCACTTGTGAGTGAGTTGTGAGTTTGTGAGTGAGCTGGGAATTAAAGCTATACTGCCATCTACAGTCGTTTATGAGAATATACTGTATAACAAATACGCATGAGAACCGCAAAAATCACGTGAACCGCAAAAAACGAGAACCGCATGAGTTCAATATTCAATGAATTTAAATTCGCATAAATCTAAATTCGCATAAATTGAAACGTGCAGAAATTAAAAATTCAATTACACAAATTGCATAAAGTTTATGCAAAACTTTAAGCAATTTATGCAAAACTTTTATGAAATTTGTGCATAAATTGAATATCAAAAGATTTTTAGAATTTTAATTCGGATAAATCAAAATTCGCATAAATCAAAAAATGCAGAAATTAAAAAAATGGATTCTTTGCATTATGTATGTACATACAATATATTTCTATATGACATTATATAGAGAGTATGCTTGAAAACTCATTTTTAATGTTCCGTTACTTGTTTATTGGTAAATTCTTCACATGTCAAATGTCATGACGTCGACAAATCTGAAGTTTTAACCAAAATTTGCACTTGGTTTTCTGTAATAACCTTCACAATCGTTATCCTTGTCTGAAGTGATCTAAGTTTAAAAAGTCAGGTTTTTGTTGAACTTAAGTTTATTAACAAGTCTCCATAGCCCATAGAAAGAAATCCAATGGATCCGAATGTGATGGTCAAAAGATTTGGCCACCTTTTCCAGTAAATTCGTTAGGAAAATTATCATTTAGAGAGTGCCCACCAATAAAGTGACTATGGCGCATCTAATCATCTTTCCGAAACACTTTCTTAAACATTCAGGAATAAAGAAATTCTGTGGCGTTTCCAACTAACTCGCACTAAATTTGCATTTCTAATGTTATTCACAGATTGATTTTTACCAAAAAGTTAAAATTTAAGTCGAAAGATGATATAAGAACTCCGTATGCACAATAGGCCTACCATGTCAATAAATTGAAACGGAATAACGGTGCATTGCGTACCACCATGTTTGCTTAAGCTGCAGAACATTTTCATTGAGCACGTTAATCGTTATTTAAAGCTAATTTTACAATTTATGAAAATTGTTTCGTGAGACATTCTGCAATGTATCGCTAACGTGTTGTTATGGTAGTGTGGTCATTGGACTTGCAAAGTTTGCAAAACGTACAGTCGATTTCTTGATGTCATTCAACCCGAGAACTGTAAAACAGAAACATTCATGTTTCCTTTAAAAAATTTTGTTCAAATTTTCTTTTAGCAAGTAACCTTTTCTGATATTGGATTTATAGAATTTTTATGTTGACTGTCATGGTGGATATTTTGTCACAAATGGATTAACTAGAATATTGCGTTCCTTTTTTTTTTCTGAATATACCTAAATAATTATCTGGCTGTTTCAGATTAGTAATTACAATCATACGATGACTGATGAATAAAGATTCTTATCGTTAGCCCTTTTTAGGTCAAAACTTGGTGGTACTTTTTTATCGATGCGCAATTAGACACGAAACTATCTTTTGTTACAATTTTGACAGTCACGTCACTATGCATGCCAGTTGCCAAACTAAACTAAAGCGAATATGAGATTTGAAAGACAAACTTTTTGTGTGAAAACAAATAAGTTTTCATTACTCATGACATGATTCGGAATTTTTAGCACAATTTCCACTTCAGACTTTTCAGTAGAACTATTGTGGATGTATCTAACTAGAACTATCTTTTTAATAGAAGTTCTTTTCACAAAAAAAAAAAACCTATTTTTTTCACATACTATCCAATTTATTTACAACTTTTACCACGTAGTAAAAATTAGTTATAGTATTTCCACAACTTACATCTAGCCATCTAGTGTTGTGTGAAGTTATGAAAGTTTAAAAAGTTTGGATGCAATATGACGAAAAAACTTAGAAAAGAATTATTAATAATTGAAGGAAAAAAATGTTGAAAGTTGAAAATCTGTTAAAAATGTGCTGAAGATTTTTAAAAAATAAAATTTATTTATTTTAAAACAAAAGAGTTTCGGTGTTTAGAACCTGTAGACTCGCAATTTTTGGTATGTCAATTCGAGCAATTTGTAGACAATTGTGACATCAACTTCTTGCCAATCAGTTTTAATTGGTTAGGCAACAAGTTGGTCACAGTTATGCACAGATTGCTCGAATTGCCACACCAAAAATTGCGTATCAGGAGGCCTTTACATACACAAACCAGAACAAAATGGAAATACACGAAGAATTTAAACTTTGAGATTTGAAATTCATTTTGTGGAACTTACTAGTTGGTTTGTTTTAATTAATACTTTTTGTATCAATAATATTGTACCAATTTGAAACTGTTTTCAGGTTAAAAAAAATTGAAGGACTTGGTGTAAAAGTGTGCTAAGTAGTATTTTTTTTTAAAAATGACCAAGAAGCATTTTCGAATGTGTTAAGTGTAATTCTACCTTCTTGATGCACGATTTGAGTAAAACAGCAATACATGCAAAGATTTTAGTGCAGTAAGTGTGAATAGCCCATAGAGAGCAATGCAAATTCAGATCTTTAAACGCGATTTTCTCAAAAGTTTTTACTTAACACCTTTTTCACATCAGTTCCTTTAATAATATTATTGATCTATTTTTAGGACAATTTATTACATAAATGTGTGTTTGGTTATTAAATACTGTCTCTATGAGAAGAGGGAAATAGATAATACGAAAAACTAGACATAAGCTGAACTTCCTGGTTAGACTGAAAACAACTACTATTCTAACGAAACGAAATTCAATATGTACTAATATATCGGAAATAAAATGGGCAATGACTTCATCATCTTATAAATCGAAGTTTGTTTTTCTACGGATTATTGAATCCCATTTGTGTTTATAGTTACACAATGTAACCTCAGCAGGAAATTCCATTCGATTTCAAATTATTTCAAACAAAAGCAATAATACTTTTTTTCTTCAATGTATTTTTCAATTACTATGAAGATTGACTTGTTACATATTTGGTGCAAAATCAAATACATTTTTCATGGTTATTTTCCATTATAATAATAATAGAAGAAGAACCATTACTTTTATTATACGCCATTTAAGTCGCGTGATGTGTTCTAACTTTTTATCAGTTCCGTGTTTGTGCCAAAAAAGCTTTTCTATTTTTTTTTCCCTGTTATAATGAACCAACAACCAACAGTAATGGTGTAGACTCAACCATTATAAATTGCATGGCTGGGTTTCAAATGACTTGATACAATGGTTATAATCCCTTCTTCTCAAGTTTCCTGCACAAAAACCAATAGTCGTTGTTCGTCTGCCTTTTGTCGTACAGTGTTGTATTGTGCGCACAATTACAAAATGGCAGGTTCAAATGATCTGAACTTATGACCCTGATATCAAAAATTGGTTTATGTTTGTCTACTGTAGAATGGCAGCAAAATGGGTTCTTCAATTAATGTGGTTTGATAAACTTAAATGTTGTTTTTGTTTTTTTTTAATTTGAAAAAATTTAGTTTTTTAGTAACAATAAAAAGTTGATGTTAAGTCACAGTAAACATCTTTGATTGAACACAGTCTACAACCCAGGTGGTAACAAACATTTTCATTCTAACTTACAATTGAAATTGTATCTACTTATTCCCAGAATGGAAGGTTGTGATTTCATTACAATGTGATACTGTTAGTTTATGCTGAAACAAAACTAACCACTGTGATATATTTGTGGTGTTATAACTCATTAGTTTAATTACATCAGTTTCAATTCGAACAGGAGAATTCGAACAGGTTGAAACAAAATTGTGAAACGTGTAAAGGAAAAACATCTGTGCACTGTACATATGACATATAGTGTGATTGTAGACAGCATTTACAAAACATTAACCTAATCACTGTAAAAATACATTTTTGCATCAATTTACAGAATATTATAATGTCTTCAAGAAATGGATTTGCAAAAGTGTTTAGCGAGAATTGACTGTATTCTGAGATGATGCAATGTTTGCGTTTTCTAATGATTATTACAGTCAAATCTTTACTGTACACACATGGTTAATAACAAAAAATATTAAGTGGTGTATGTTTGTTCATATTACATGTGCATTATTGAAACAAAATGATTAATTTCTAAAAGTGTGCTTCTGTTATTAAAGATGTACTGTATACTTATATATCACTTTAAATTGTATGTTTTCGGTATTTCTGAGTGTTTTTCTAATATTTCTTTGTCGGGTTGTTTTTATTATAGGTGACTGCAGACCAGTCAACAAACTCATTTTTCTTAATCACAAAGGATATTGATTTTATTGGGTTGTATGAACCCAAATTTGCACGCACCTATTACTCAGTGTCTACGTCATCATCTTGTTCGTGGTGTGACTATTGAAAATTAATCATTAACTAGTTTTTTCTCAGTGAAGAAACGAATAAGAAAAAACAAAAAACTTTTTATCTAACTGACTGGGTGCACAACATCAAACACCTTCGTTTGAAAAGGCTTTTTCAAGGGACAAAAATACAAATACAGACAGAAGACATAATACAAAGTACATGTGTGTGACGTGTTTATGTCTCGTGAGAAAGCCTTTCGAAAAGAAGGCGAAACGTTGGGAGTGTGTTTGATGTTGCGCACCTAGTCAGTAAGGTAAGGAGATTTTTTGTTTTTTGTTATTTGTTTCTTCATTGTGATGTTCAAAGTGCAGGATTTAAAATTCAGTTATCTTGTAACCAATAAAGAAAATAGTGTCGATTATATTGTAATTTTATTTATATCTTTCGCGGTGTTACACTGAATTGCAAAATTTTTACATTTTTCAACTTTATTAAGATACGCTTATTTCACTGCCAAATAGCTTTATTTTATTTTCTACTAACATTGTGTAATATACGTGCAGTGAAGCTTTGTATAGCTATATTATAGACGTTTCTGTATAATATATACATAGTGTTTTGTAGATTTACTTGTTAACTAACACTTTCGCAATCTAGTTATCCGCTCTTGTTTTTCAGTCATGTCTAGACAGAAATTTCAAGTGCAAATGTAAACAGTTGACAGCATTCAAGCTTCATAAATCATTTTTGTCATTCGTCCAAATGTTGACCTAGTCATTTGATTCTCAATGTTTAAACATTGACTTTTTGTTTCCAATCATCAAGTCAAATGAACGCCGCTGAGCTTGCATGCTGCGAAAACATTAGACTTTAATACGCATCTTGACAAACGATTATTTTCATGTT
This sequence comes from Cryptops parisi, assembly GCA_034695005.1. Classification (NCBI taxonomy): domain Eukaryota; kingdom Metazoa; phylum Arthropoda; class Chilopoda; order Scolopendromorpha; family Cryptopidae; genus Cryptops; species Cryptops parisi. The sequence continues at coordinate 8,014 of JAQIWH010001391.1, read as the reverse complement.
GAATATTCATTAGTTTACCGCTGACACTTTCAGTTTCACATAGCTACTGTACTATAATCAGCCATCTAGAGAAAAAGTGACACAGATACCTTTTTTTTTTCAAAAAAATAAAACGACAAAAATTGTATGTTTGAGGTTAGCCTAGCATGAAATGAACGTTAGTTATTTAGTCGGTGGTACAGAAAGTGTCATGTGGTGTAACCGTGAAGCACATGTAAAAGCGGTTGATTTTATACATTCGCAACAACTGCTGTTTCTCATCGAGTACACCTTTAGCAACAATTGGTTTTTACAAACCAAAAACAGCAGCTGTTTACAATTGTCATTTAATATTGACGGTATTTTTTTTTGCTAGAGAAAGAGTTAATGAAGATGGGTACCTACCTGTCGGTCGTTTTGGTTGTCTCTGCTTCCACCTGGTGCTACCACGACGGCATACCAAACATTGATTTCCATGGTAACAAAAAAATCAATGATACCCCTGACTAATGATACTTGAGTGTCCGCACGTCCCTGTAATCAGGGAACAGTTACGCTTGTTTGACAGAACCATTGCATTTCGTTTTTATTTCACTTCCACATGATGTATGGTTAATGGTCATCCCTTATCGCTGCACCTCTTTAGTCGCTCTTATTTAACCTGTTGATGGATTATAGTTTATCATTTCTCTTTTTTTTTTAAATATTGTGATTGGACACTAACTGAAAGCTATCTGTGTGATGTTAAAATACTATTTATAGCATTAATTTATGCACAATTCGTTGAATGTCATTGATGTTTGCTTTTTGGAATTATGTTGGTAATCGATCGGTGAATGAAGGTGGTTTGGTAGATGTTAATTTTTGTTTCATTATGAACAAAGTTTGTACATACATACATTTTGGTTTAAAAATAGCAGGTTATATACATAAATTTTATTTTTTATAATGTAATTAATTAAAAGGAACAATTCAGCTTTGAACAAATATTATGTTGCTCAAGTTTTCTGATTTCTATTTCAAATTTAGGGTACTTGTGTATTAAATAATAGCTACTGCCATGGGAGCGACACGGGATTGCTGTTTGATTTTAACTTCCTAAACTGGTGTCTAATTATATCTATGGGGCATAGATATAAATAAAATTAAGTAAATCTTATTATTTAATTAAATTAATTTGATTAATCTAATTGATTTGATTAATTAAATAATAATCAAAATAATCAATTTAATTTGATTAATCTGATTATTATTAAGTAAATTGGTACTTTCCGGTTATAGCGAGGCCCGTCTGATGTTGCTATTTTCTTATGGGTTCATTTACTTGGTTATGGGTTTATTTTGCAAGTAGGTTAGGAAAAACAAAGAAACGTATTAAATGTATGATTTTGTTTTGTTTTCCTAACCTAACCTGTAAAATAAACCCATAACCAAGTGAATAAACCCATAGCAACATCAGACGGGCCTCGATATAACCGGAAAGTACCAATAAATTTAATAATAATTGAATTTTAGTGTTCGTTGGAAAGTTTGACCACTGCTCGTTATACCAGTGAACTTTTCCATTACCGTGATCGAATCAACCAAGAAATTTTCCTGTTTATAGGAAAATTCCACCAATTTTTTATTTTTATTTTTTGGTTTGCGCGCTATATCCTAAATTTAGTTTTAATTGTGAGCTTTATGAACCACTATCGATCTGTACTTGTATTCTTGCGATAACAGAGATTCTAGGCAATACTAGTCCAACAATTTTGAGAATTAGTTTTGATTTTTAAGAGGCGGGTTTCAATGACATGAATTTGTCAGTTCGTACAGGTTCATCCGTACAATAACTGCTGCAAATTTTGGGCAATCAATAAGTGGGTTTAACATCAAATGTTATCCAGCATTAACATGACTACTAGTATCAGACATAATGAGACATTATTCAAGTCGTAAAAGAAATAATACAGACAGTGGGTTTAATAACATTCATATTGTGCATCGCAATTGGATATATTTATATATAAAATAAAATTTAAACACACGACACATGGCGTGCTAAAATGTTATCAGCGATGATGACATTGGACCGATTCGCGCATTGATTTTTGTATTAATTTGAACACCAAAAATGTGAAACACCTATTATGGAAAATAATTGAATATGTTGTCTCAGAAGTCTTAGGTATAAATTGCGAAATTATTTAAATATCGCAAAGTAATTGAAATAAATACATAAATTGGAGAAAAAAAAATTACAGTGAACAAGGGTGAAAAACAAAATCATGACATAATCTGAAAAACGAATATTGGAACAAAATCACTTTTCATGGGATTTGGTTTTTTAGTTGAGAAAGTTCTAAACAGTCGTTTTCATTTTTTGTTGCATGGTGATTAATCGTTGTACAATGTAATTAATACTTTTTACATAATTGCGTGTAAAGGTTTTTTATAAAAAAACTTTCGGTTTAATATTTTGAAACAATTTTTTAATCATAGTAGTTTGTTTTCTTTTTACAGGGTGGCGCAAAAGTCACATTACAGTTGGAATAGTCAATAATTTTGTTTTTAATATTTTTGTATAGTCATATCATATAATAGGAAATGGTTGGTACTTTAGAAATTTAAAATGTTTAGAAATTCTGGTACTTTTCCGTTTGCCGAGAGGCCTTAGTGGTTGTTGTTGTTAACTAACATAAACTAGTATCTATATGTATAAATACTAGTTTATAAGGTTATTTAGTTGTTAGGTAAAAAAAAATATCACCAAAAAATGACAATTACTGTTTAATTTTAGTACAAATTGTACAACTTTAGTATGATGCTCAATTGTGAATTTCTTCAGTTTTCTCTGTAAAAAAATAAAATATTAAAAAGTTATTAACTATTCAAACTAGGGTGACATTGGCACCACCCTGTACTATGTCCGAATTAAAATATATGTCCACAGTATTATTTTTTTCTATTTTAGGATGATTGTATCACCAATAACAATCTTATATGAATACAATATCAGGTATTAATTAGATTTGATGTGTGTTAATTGGTGTTTTAATTAATTTTTAATACGCTTTATTTTTATCTCATTTCATATAATTGTACTTGCTCGTCGTAAGCAACACTAAAGATGTAGGTTAATCAACATTATGAAACACTAATAATTTCCTTGCATGAGTGCTTATTACAAGAGCATTGACATCAGGAAATGTCTAGTGTTCATGCAAAACCTCGGGTGTCAGTAAAACTACATTTTCTTGAAGGTGAGTCCTTGAACTAGTCATCAATACACCACGATGATATCATTTGAGTTAATATGAGTAAAACAATTGGGTTTTTTCTTATTTAGCATTTACTTCAATGTTGAACGTTTCTTTATTTATTACTAGTAGTGTCCTGTTTCATCGGGAAAAAAAAAGTTCGAATGACCACCAACAATATATTTTACAATGAACAATGATGTAGTGTTCCATGGCATTTAATTGAACTCAAGGCCATCATTAAAAGAGTTTTAAGAAAATTAGACGTACATAAAAAGATATTTTTATATTTTATCTTGTCTTTTCAATATACTGAAAAAGTTTAATTTTTATTTCACTATTGTATTGTACTGTAATGAGTGCGTACTGTAATGAGTACTTCATATACGAACTTTGTCAATAATTATATGGTTTTGAAAAAACGTAATTTTATACTCATGTCATAAATAAGAGAAAATAAAACAAGTTGAAGCTTTTGTTTATGAAATTCGTGCTCCTTATTTATTTTTATTTTTTAAATTTAATTTTTTTTTTTTTTTTTTTTTTTTGTATAATAGGCTACACTAGTTTGAAAAACAAAATGTGAACCAAATACATGTAATATTTTAGAAACGAAATTTTTGTAGGTTACATTCAATTTTTTAATTTTATAATCTTTGTAAGAATCAATACAGAACATTAAAAAATATGAGTGTTTTTGAAAGTTAGGATATCCTAAACAGTTTTTATTTCCAACATTGAAAATTTCTTGGAACTCAACATCCCTCTTGAAAGTTTCCTGATAGCTAAAAACAGAACTAAGTTTATCTACCTGTAATGTATACAGACAAAATGTAAGCACACAAACTGTCACGTACATGTGGTGTATGCAAGATATTTTGTTTTTTCAACATGGTTGCGTGTTTCTCACTGTTCTACTTGTTTGCTTAATTTTTCTTTTTGGACAAAGCCTTATATATAAGTGTATCGTACTGTATTTGAAATGCAATGAAGCGCAACAACAATTTCATACTGTAATCATGTTCGTGATAAATCAAAACAATTATCAACTAAATTGGGTCGGTTGTGGAAATGAATACAGAAATTTTGGGAATAAACTAAGGGAATGGAAAATGTGTTTCGTTGGAAATTTTCACAAAGTAGCCTACACACGCAATGTTTGTCACGATTTTTTGATGGAAAAATATTTTGTGTTTGTGTTGCTTTATCAGAGAGGCAAATCATTGACTTTCGTGTAAATTTGTATCACAGAACTAAATAATTTTTTTTTTGTGTATTATTATTTAAAAAGTCCTTATCAGTTTCGCCAACAGATTTCATGGTGAAGAAAACGGAAGGATTCTTTGTTATTACTCAGAAGTGACATACGAATTTCTCATCAATGTATCCGGCACTCCTCTCCATTTTAAAAGAAAAAAGTATATGATTCATCCACAATGTTGCAAAAGGTTTTATGTTTTGTTTTTTGTCTTTTGTCGTTAATTTAAGGTCATTTATCTATTGTGACATTTTTTTTTTGCTATACAACAACACATGAAACTGTGTATAACATCGTTTTGAAGTTTTAATATTATTTCTTTAATTTGTTTTTTTAACAATATTTTAATTATCCTTTTTCCCTGGTTCGATCTCAAGATGGGACAAATTTTTGGGACAAATTATTTCGCTTCCATTTTACAAAAATTTTATTATTACATTTTTATTAAAAGTAACCCTTAATTTGTTTTAATTTTTATTTCACGTTATTATAAAAATTTATTTTTAAGTATAAAGTGTGTAACTATATCAATTGTGTAAGAACAATGGTATTTTTAATTTTAATATTATTTCTCTTATTTGTTTTAACAATATTTTATTTACTAGCTATATGTCCGTCAACAATGACGGAAATATTTTAGCTCATGTGGTCATGTGTGGACATGTGGTCATTCTAGTTCTATATATTTTTATATTGATTATATGGAAAGTAGGTAATAATTGAGCAGCTGCAATTTTTTGCAGCTGCACCTGCAAAAAAATTTCTGATTTCGGTGTGACAGACATACAAACATACAGACCAAGCAAATTATATTGTTAGAGTACTGATTCGATTCCAAGATGAGACGAAAAAAATTTTTAATCCGTTTTTTTTTTCAGTCAAATTTTTTTAATTTTATCATTTCGCTTCAATTTTACAAAAATTTTATTGTTAAATTTTCATTAAAAATAACTTTAAAATTATTTTAGTTTTTATTTTACGTCAATATAAAAATTCAATTTGAAATATATCATATACTGTGTACGTTATATTTAAAATTATTTATCATATCATGTACATAATATAAGATTTTTATTTTATTTATTATAAAAATTAACGAAAATAAAAATATATATTATATCATGACGATCATATCGATGTACATATTATTTTATTCATGCAATATATTTACACAAAATATTTTGATATATTTACGCAAAATATTTTGATATAAATTATATAGATATGAAAATTTATCTTTATATATATACATATATTTATATATCAATCTATGTCATAATTTTATCCACATTTTTTTTTCTTTTGTATAAACATTTGTCACCCATTACAAACTAAAAAAAAATCGTATACAAAACCAACAGGCGTTGTCATATAAAAAGCGCCACAACGTTAACACACATCAACGCTTAAATCACCGCACGATGATAAGACGTCATTATCCAATCACAGACATGCTTACATATTACGTATAAAACTATGGAAAACTGACGCCGCATTCCATTGGTGACCGAGATGCAAGTTTTAACCACTTATCTTTAGAAACGCCATGTTGATTTTTTGGTCGGGTGTGTGAGAAGCAGCTGAGACCTGTGAGTAACTTCAAATGAGTAATCACACTAGGATGATACTAATTGTTCCTCTTTGATCATCGAACGACATGATGAAGAGCGAAGAGACTGTATTACGAGTGTTTTTTTAAGTAATTCCTCTCAGGTGAATATGTGTGGATTTTATTATACTTGAAACGTTACCTAACAAGTGCTGCCTGGATTTGGAGCCTGTTCAGAAATGAGTTGAACTAGTACATCTTTATCACGAGTGGTGAGGCTTTCTTTTTACGATTGGTGAACCAAAGTGGGTATAATAATGGTCTGCCAACAACTTCGTCGTGTATTTGACACCTTGATTTCTCGCATGTTGACATATTGGCGATCTTGGAGACGTGTAAATATGTCATTTTGTCTCGCAGCGACCAGTTGTATATTACGTAGGGAACAAAATGTATGCTAGTATGTATCTAGGAAATGGTCGTAAACAACTGTACACCAGTCATCGTGAGCGAGTTTAGTTGGATGCTAAAAATAAAGAGCAGAAATCATGTTTATTTCACGTTATCTGACATTTTTATCATCTTTATGTATAATCTGAACTTGTAACTTAATTTGACTTAACTTAATAAGAACCCACTCAACGTTCGTGAAAATATACCACTTTTGAAGAGGTGTTAAACCTTGAACTTAAATTTTAGTACCAATGCTACATATTTAACAATTATGAACAGAACCTATTAATATGTGAGTCAAACGAGGATGGGTGAAGAGCATCTTGTATTTGGCATGCTAGGTTGCTACGAAAGATTATGTAGGTTCGCAAAACATGTTTAGAATATCAACTTAAATATGGTGCCGCTATTAATTGACACTTACAGTTGACATTTTAATTTCTCGCATATTGGTAATCTTTGAGATGTGTACATTTTCTCATTGCAGCGACCAGTTGTATATTACGTAGGGAACCAAATGTATGCTAGGCCTAGTATGTAGGCTATCTAGGAAATGGTTGTAAACAACTGTACATACGTCATAATGAGCGAGTTTGATAGGTGTCCTGGAATGCTAAAAATGAAGAATAAGTTTATTTCACGTTATCTGGAATTTCTATTATCTTTATGCATACAGTACATGTACTCCGAACTTGTAACTTAATTTCACAGTATGGATTACCCACTGAACATTTGTTAAAATAAACAACTTTTGAAGAATTGTTAAACCTTGAATTGATGGCTTAAATATCAATACCAATGGCTACATATTTAAGAATTATGAACAGAACCTATTAATATGTGAGTCATATGATGATCGGTGAAGAGCATCTTGTATTTGGCATGCTACGTTGCTACGAAAGAGTATGTAAGTTTACAGAATATGTGTAAAAACTTTTAACTTAAATGTGGTGTCGCTATTAATTGACGTCGACAGCGTCATTTAATGTGTAATTTCACAGCTCAATTTTACTGGAAGGCACTTGGTATTAACTGGTTAGGTAAGGTTATCTTGATTTCCAAAGGTTGTGGGATACTTATTAATTACTATTGCAATGAACCTTAGCCTTTAATGGCATTTTAGTTAATTAAATTTATGATTTTTCGATTTTGAGTTCGGTAAAAATGACTTTAAAAAATTATTTTGATCCTGGCAGGTAACGGAACACATCATGCCGCTACCGCCACCACCACCACCAGGACCACCTCCACCACCCTCGTTCGAAATTCAACAAACTAAAAAGGGGCAAGTTGATAATCGAAGTGCTTTGCTCGCTTCCATTCGGACAGGGGCAACTTTGAAAAAGGCTGTTACAAATGATAGAAGTACTCCTCTCATAGATGGTAAGCATATACAGCAAGGTCTCTCTTTTTTTTTACAACTTTTTATTTAACTTGGCCTGTTCGTCGTATCTTTGTTTGCACGGTTCAAATTCTTTTGTGATCAATTTTGACACATTTCCCGATAACCCAGAAAAATGAAATTTGTTATCG
>JAQIWH010001390.1:0-32174 GCA_034695005.1 Cryptops parisi | reverse complement strand
ATAAAGTCTGAGGGCCAAATGACATAGCTGTAAAAGCTAGTCGGTGCCCTCGTTAAACCCCAAGTACCTACCTACCTTGGTACTTGATATAAAATGTCGGTTGATGAGGATGACGGTTTAAAGATGGTGGATTAATGTGGGAAGATTCATTAGTTCTGTGTTTTTAGTGACAAAGAACGGGGTTGACGACATATTACGGTTTATATGGAAGGGTGGTTCAAAGAGGGTCGACTGTAATATCAACTTTCCTATAAATTGGAAAACGTTTCTTTACAATCGTTTGTACACCAGAATCGCATACTAGTGTTTTTTTTTTTTTTGCTATACTATAACAACAAGCATCTATTGAGATTATTTCATAAAAAATTATCAAATTCGCATATTATTTTTATTTTTTATTTTTCATCATACAATCCTAAATAAACCAAAAAAATTAACAACCAAACAATTATAAATTCAAGAAGAAAACAAAAACACAACAATTACAAAATTAGTCTTTGTATAGAATATAGCGATACAATTCTCTATTTAAACTCTTTGTATGCTTAGCTTCAAAGTTTGTTGTACAGGGAAACGTTACAGGGAGACGTTTTTAAAACTTACACAATGACGATCCGTATAATTTATGTATGAAACCACTTGAATAATTAAACCAAAATAGATCTGCGTTTAACAGCTATATGACGACACCCACTTTAAGTTTATTTCTACGTGAAATTATCATCTTATCTAACAAAAACACTCAACAAAATGTCCTCGGTCCAATGTAGATAATTAGTTTAAAAGCTAAAGTCTAAAAAAGTCGCTTTAGTAAATTTAATGTGACATAAAGATATAAATATTAGTTATGTATGTTACGACAACTAATTAATATCTCTGTAATACAACTACCGGCACTATATATTTTACTTTATACGTGTAATTATTAACACTGCACCTACATATTACATAAAAGAAATATTATTTTTTTGTAGTTTTTTAGATTTTATCAAACTGCGTTAAGGTTTACCAAAACAATATTTTGGTTTTTCAGGTTTATTCAGACTTCGAAAGTTGGAAATACATTCTTAATGTAGGGTTTTATTTAAAAAACAATTCCTAAACCTCATATATCATAAGAACAACTTTAAAAATGTTGAGTTTTTTTTTCAATTTAAGAGTTTAACCAACGTTCGCACACACAAAAAAAATAAGTTTTAAAAAACAGAAACCCCTCGTACAGTGCAATATTCTCACGTGTGATTTTCTTCTTAAACTTTTTGGCCATAAATCACTGTCAAGAGAAGTTGAAGAAATCACTTCGATTTCGTGAGTGGCTACCAGTTCTTATTACTTTTGTTTTCCATCCGTGTTTGCTTTTCATATTTAAAATAAAAAAAAAATTATATACATAAACCATTTGACTAAGCTTGCCAGAAATCCAACGAACAATTTGACGTTTCAGTGCAAAAGCGAGGCATCTAATTAGAAGCCAAGCTTTCGAAAAGCTTTTGGCTCTTTGGGATTCCATATACAATACTCAATAACCTAGATGACGACGTCTAATTGGACTTAATGAGGATCTAACGAACTGAATGACGGAATTCACGCCCTAGGGATTAGTGTGTAAAATTGATACAAAAGCGGATGCCAATTTCTCCATTGCACAAACACCCCCCGAGTTGGTGCTCACCCTCTCATAATTACAGCTCAAAACTCGTTCCACTTGTCAATGATGGGCCAATAGATCGCGATAGCCGACGTTGCAATTAGGTTTTCAAAGGTTACGACCAATTGTGGAGGTGACACAATATCTTGTCAAAGCGAACGAGATTTAAACCGAGTTGCCTGCCTGACACCTGCCCCCCCCCCCCTCCTTCCAACAATCGCTGGTTTATAATCAGAATTATTTCCTCATTTAAATCTCTTTACAATAAACGTTGGTCAACTGTGCACTTACAATTTTGAAGTTAACTTTAATTTGTAAAAAAAAAATTATTTGATATTTACACATGTCAACCTAAAAAAAAAAGATAAAAAAGGAAAAATAAACTTTAACCAGAAAGTGTACCCCGGTGTGTCCGAAAGCATTAAAAGTAGTGGAAAAAAGCTGGTAAGCAAGTGTAGCGTGAAACTAACTTCTAAACGACACCTGGTCTTAAAACCTCACAATAAGATGTGTGTTTCATTTAAAAGCAAATGAGCCTCTGGAGACTTTTCTCCCGAGACTTTGTGCAAGAAAAGTACTTGATTACAGAGTTAGGCAGACGCTTTGTGCAGCTAAAAGACAGAATTTAGCTGTGAACCTAGGGCGCAACATGTTTGCAAAAACTTAAAACACGTCAAATATGTTTCGCAAAAAAGTTTTTTTTTTCTATATGAAACTGTAAAAAACTTCTATACCCTTTTTCTGAGTTTTTTAATTCTAACAAAACCTGCGCATATTCATAAATCACTGCGCAATTCATAATTTTTAATTACAGCATGTAGACAGTAATACTTGATTCACTACACCGAATCCATACACACCTTATTAATCAAAATCCATCAAGTAGTTTTGTTTTTATACGTAAAAACTTACAACTCACAACTCACTCATAAGTGAAACTAATATAAAGAGTATCATAAAAAGGTTTTTTAAAATAAACACCTGGTACGAAAATTTAGATTTTTCTATAGCTCCCAGATGAAACATGCCAGATTAGTTATTTAAGTCTTTCTTCAAACTAATTGATATTTCCTGTATTGACAATCCCCAAAATGTTGTAATAAAATTTGTTTTGGCAAGCAGTTCAAATCAGACAATAAACACACAAAGCTGTTGTTTTATTTACAAAAAAAAAAAGAATACTCAAACGAAAAATAAATTATGAAGTGTCAAACCCTTAGGTATCCCTGGTAACCAAAACATCAGACCGCAAGCTTTGTGGTGACTATGCGCTTCGCGACTAGAGGGATTAGGCAACAACGTCTTCGTCGTCATCATTGCAAAAAAGAAAAAAGCAACGTCGGTTTCTCCAAGCCTGAAGACGATTGAGTAGTAGTAGTAGTAGTAGTAGTAGTAGTAGCAGCAGCACTAGTGCCAAAAAGAGAGTGAGAGAGCAAAGTTGCCGAGTTAATGCCACGCCAAATAGGATGTCAAAGTCGACGGTGAAGAATGGCAACCGGGTTCTTTATTCACTCGGTTCGAGGTCTCGCTCGCTTCTCTCGCTATCGAATTGGGGCTTCACTTGGAGAAAAACCTCCTCTACCACCTCTTTTACCCCCTTGCCTATGATGATCAAATTCAGGAAATTAAAGTTACACTAAGGGCACAAAGCCATGGACACCACTACTAGCACCACCGTCTAGCTAGCAGAAGCACTTCCAAAACGTGAACAGTACTGTGTGTGTGTGTGTGTGTGTGTGTGTGTGTGTGTGTGTGCTTTATGCACTCGTAACCGATAAAATAGACGAAAAAAATTCTCAAGTAAAAGTAAAGAAAAAACACACCCTGCAACTTGCCCAGCTTATCGGTGAATTCCGATAAGACATTCACCAATCCCCCTTTCTCAACTTGCAAGGCTCTTGTTTATGGCGCCATAACGTCCAAATAATTAAGCCTCAAACCTATCGAACAGAGAGTGACGTTTTACGAACCTTGAGCTACACAACTAAACGAGGGAGAGTTGGGGAAAGGAAAAAAAATAAAAGTTCAATCTGATACATTTCTTTTCCCGTCAACTTGGCACCTACTTTTAGGAGGAGCGAAATGACGTTTATAGGGGATTCCATTAACACGTATAATAAATCACCAGCTAGTTTGGCTTTACGGTTTCAATGTTTTTTTTTTGTACTTTTACCTCGTATTTATTATTTATTTATTTATTTATTTTTGAATTCACCGTCCCATAGCCTCATAAGCCTCATTCCTTACTGAATGTGTACCGTGAGAATATCTCACAATATTTTAACGCTTTGTATGAACACATTTTTTGTTACTAATAATACTGCTTAAAAACGTTTTTGTTTTGATTTTGTTATAAAAAAATTGAAACTCAATATCGTATGGCTTATCAGGAGAATAAATTATCCACATGGTTATGTTTTTTGATACGTTTATTGTTTTACGTCAAAAACTTTTAGTAATTTTTTATATAACAAACTAGTAAATAATCGAATAGTATCGTATAGTATAGTCGAATAGTTCAATACGAATACAAATGCAATTATACTAAATACAAATACCCATAAAATACCAATATTTTTTTAAATAATTGTTGTGTAATAATGTTTTAAATGAGATAGAAAATTGATAATGTTAAGTTAGTTTATAAATTTTGATTACTTCCTATAAGTATTAAGTTACCTGAGATAAAGATCGATCAAAACAAACACCAACCAAAATCCATAGAAAAAATACACAGAAAATGTTTTTAACTTTTGAAATAAAAAAGTTCAAAATTCAAAAATGCATGGTATAGTTAATTCCAAGAAAACGATGAAATTGGATTCAAATTCGTCAAGAACGAAAACAGAAACCATTAACTCAGTTTGGGTTCACTAAAGGTTCATTATCTGCCGTATCCATGTTGAGTTCACTTAATGAATGAACTGTTCCCAACAGTTATTTTTATTTTTGTATACTTATTACACAATTAATGCGTGAAACATTTTCATTAAAGTCACTTTACTGAACCCTGAGATTTTAAATTATTAAATTTTCCTATTATGTGAGCTTCCATAGCCACCAAGTCAACCAAGTCGAAAGATGCGAAGAAACGTAACAAATCAACAATTAACTTATTTTTCCTTTCATTCCCAATCTTTCCGTGCTGGTTCCAAATTTATTCCACTTCTTAACGCAAATTACAAAAACAAACCTAGCAAATTCCCGAAGCCATTAGCTGTCTCGAAGTAGAGATGGTTCATAAATTATTTGGATTCCAAATGCAACCCATTAGCACCACCTGCATAGTGACGTGGAGTTCTGTTTGTGATCTTGCACTATTTTCTGCCTTTCTGACAACACTAGTAAAATATAACTGCATGGAATGATGAGTACAAGCGACAACGTACAATGAATATAACTGTAATTACACACAAAAACTATGACATGTGGACGTTTATGGGGAAACAATTGCTACCCTTCGCGTGTGCAGTTGTGACATCGAAAGCGCGCAAAAATGATCCGTTGTAAAGGGATAATTTTCAATGTTTCCTCCTACTGAATGACAGGCAAATAGGATAGGAGAAGGTATTCCGACAATGAATCAATGCGAATGTCAAAAATAAAAAATAAAAATAACACAACACTGTAATTTCCACGTGAAAACGTCACTACAAAGCCAAGGATTACAATTTCTACAGATGAAACTCTTGCGTAATTGAGAAGCAGAAATGTAACTGTCATTTCTTTTCATATCTTCTTTTTTTTGTTCGCTATTTTTTCTGAAGAGTCATTTTTTTTCGGTAATCGAAACTGATTCTCAAAAGAAACCATTATTCAACTATAGAGAACCATTATTCAATTATATAGAAAACCATTATAAAACTGTCTTCTTCAAAATTTCTATTCTACTCTTTCCACCATTTAAAGAAGCCTACTTCTTGAAAATAGCTTGAATAACAGTTACGATTCAATTGTGTTTTTGTTTTTCACATTGAATTCTTAATACTACACAGTGTTTAGCCTAAATGATTATTATTTGCAATGGTATACTACATGTTTTTAGTGTTCCGTAAGTAATGTCAAAAAACATGTTTTCACACAATTTTTGTGTTCAATTTCCAGTCGCCAAGTAAACAGCACGATCAACATTGGTTTTTTTATATATATTTATGTAGTGAAAAACATGAACATCGTCATTAAATTACTTTTTCCTCAAAGCACCGGATTTTTTTTTTTTTTACAAAACTTAAAAGCCGTCAAAACTACAACAAAGCATAGTCTTCATGTTTACTACATGTTGTTGTTGATCTAGAAAAGAATACAATTTCTAAATGCATGTGAAACGTCCATGTTTTTTCCTTCTTTTCAAAATATGACAAAAAAACACAAGCCCCATATATTTTATTTCTTTGTTTGTACGTGTCTGAAACCTCTTCGAGTCGAAATGAAGCTAACAGTCGTACACGCCATTGGGAGCTGAAGATCAGAAAAGAATTACGAGCCGCAGAAAGGCTTTTATTGAGACACTTCATCGTTTATAGGTTCTCATTGTCTTCGGAACAGAAAAGATGATGCTGATGAAATGATGACATTGCACTATTTTTCAGTAGCAGATTGAAGGGTGGTGGTGGTGGTGGTAAAGAATCCCTCTTCTCCCACTACCAACCAAACTCTCGGTTGCATGTGTTCTCATTTTTTCTTCCTCCCTTATCAGCAGTTTTCTTCGCAATCGCAAGTGTTTCCAAGTGGAGGCCTCGAGCATTTTTTACTCGGCACAAGCTGATGTATGATTAACTCCACCAACGTCAAGTGCCCATAGAAACTCGGTGACGACCTATTCGTCGAAGCAAATACTTCGAACGAGGGGCAGTTGGAACGTCGTCTATCGTTGTCGAGGATCTCCTTTCTTGATAAAAACTTACATCTTTTCCCGTTCTTCTTGCCTGCTTCTCTCGTCTCATTCTACTGGTCTTCTAAACTAATCCACAAACTTTTACTTCCTGTTAAAAGCTTTCTCTTCCTCTCGGTATGCTGATTTCCACATTTGTTCCTCTTCTTTACTTCTTTTTCTTCCTTCGTCGTTGATGGCAAGATGCTGACGTCGTCGGCACCCAAAATGAGTTCCAGATAAGGGATAACGAACATCTTTAAAAAATTTTAAGTCCCATATTTGGGGACATTTTTTTGGCTTTTAACCCAAACCCAACTAACGTGGGTTAAAACAAATGTGAAATGAAATTTACAGGATTTTAATGTAATAAAAGTGAAAAACGGTGACCTAATAAGTGGTTCTCGGCTATTTTTTTGCGTATCATACAAACGGGAAGTTCATTTCGCCAACCGATAATCTCGCAAAATTCTGGAAATTGTTGAATCTATGTAAATATTGAATCAACGCCCAAGGAAGAAATGAATACTTTTGTTCACAACTTCTAGTAACGTCAAAAAAATATATAAATTTTCGAATACACAATCCATCCATCAACTCAGTTGAACGATTAAAGTGATATCAAAAGTTCAATTTCCCGCCCGTTCAATTTCTTTTGAAAATCTGTATACTGTGCAAAATACGTTGCAAGAATTGAGAATGCTATATAAACATTATAAATATATATATTTTTTATCATATAGACAAAAAATAAACACTCCATTCAACAACACCACCACCACCACATCCAATTTTTAGCCTCGTTTAACAAACGATTCTTACGTCTTTTTTCTTCTTATCAGGGTATAGTAAGGTTTTTTTTTTCTATAGGCTAAGTAAATATTTGCGAAAGGTCGGGAGCAGCTGCAAAACTTTCTCCCCCATCTTTTCCCCCCTCTCTACTCCCACCTATTCTCTACGTAATAGTGGCCAACTTTTCTTTGCCTCGTATTCGATATTGGTTTTCAAGGAGGCACCCGACTAAAATCGAATGTCATCCGATAATGTAAACATCCACGCCACACTGCCTGCGGCTACAATGTATCAAAAATTGCAATTCCACCGTGTCATACGCGAGATCTCGTGTCACAAAGGCGTATTGATCCTATCGTAATATCGCTAAATTCTTCTTGACCCGCCAACCAAGAAAAATCGGAGGTCTCACAAAGGTGCAAGAAAGAGAAAGAAAACACAAGAGAAATAGACGACCACCAAGAAACACTCTGGGTACCCATGACTCAATCGCGTGCTGTGGTCGCATATTGCGTGACCACATTCGAAGATTATTTTTCATCTTTGGTGGAAAGGAAAAGGATAAGAATAACAAACGAGCTTATATTTTTTTATTGATTTGTCACATAAAGTAACATCGTATCAATGTTTTTTTTTTTGCAGCTAGCTAAATTAAATTGTATACAAAACAAGTTTTAAAAGAATGTCCTTTGTCATTGCTGAATTTTTACTTGCCAAACAAAATTAACTATTAGAACGGTATGAAGTATTTCGTCACCAACCGTAAACAAAACAAAACTTGTCTGCTTTTTTAAAAAAAATCTAAAAGATGTCATATAATCGGTAATGTGATAACTGGTAAAGTATGTATTTGAGATCCTAAAACACGCATCCTATTTTTATTAAATTCAGTTTTTTAAACTTTTAACACAGTTTATCACTTTATTTTTTGAACTTTACTGAATGTGTAATTATTTTAAATACGTACCGGTATTAAAAAGAATGTGCGAGTCGTTAAAGTAACTTATGTCTCACCTCGTATACATTAGCCACCATAATTTCAATTCACAAACTAACACAATTAACGACCAAATTGTTCGTGACGCTGTCAGATGTGATCAACGACTCAAAGTAATCCTGTTTTGTCAACGAAGGACAAAATGGCGAAATGTTCATTCAACTAAATCATTGCACAGTTTATTGCACCAATGTTAAATAAGACTTTCAGGATTAGTAATATTACTACATTCAAGATTAGAACTACTTGTACCACTAATACACCACTGTATTAATTAAATTTTGTTAGAATCTGTAATGAGTACTTAAGCAGATTTGTGTGTGTAACTGTATATAGCAAACACTTTGAATCCCGATGATTTTCCTTAACCAAGTTAAGGGTTCTTAAAAACGTGAGTGCAAATTGAAATTACAACAATGAACTTGCAATCGTGGAGAATTGCTCTCTATATATTTATCTGTTGATAGATGTGAATCTATTATGAATCATTAGTTACTTATGTACACAAACATAAATAACTAATGAGATAAACTAAAAAGTTTACACAAAGAAAAATAAAAAAAAATGTTTACCTCTAAAGCTCCTTATGGTTACCATACCAATTACAGAGCTTATTTCTAGCATTGACAAGAACATCATAACTGGTCTTGAATCTTTTTGTTTAACTTTCCTTGAATGTTGCGTACCATTGCGTTGGTATTAAATTATCATTAATAACACAAATAAGAGGGCTACTGTACAGTAGCTACTATCCAATTTTATAGGTTCGTATATGCATGAAGATAAAATACTCGCATAATGAAATATTTTCATCATAGTTATAAATTATTATTTAAATTAAGCTTTACAGACTAGAATTTCAAATAATACGAGTGCCTGTGGAATTCTATTAAAATTTATCGTCAGCGGATCGTGGAATTTTACGTAACTGTTTAATGTTACACAATTATGCAATTCATTTTGAAATCATCTAGTATAAATTATAATTATCGTAACTTTTTAATGAGCAAAATGAGAATAGCCATGATTAAGTATACAATTGGTTTAAGCATGTTCCGTTGATGGTATCAATTGTCAAATTTGATGCAATCCATAACTGTAATTGACACATACATTTTTATTAATTAAAGTTGTCATGGTTAATTAACTTATGTTTAATCTGAATGATTTTAAGTCTGTAAAACTAAAGAAGATTTCCACAGAAAGAACTAATACAATTAAATCTCATTTTTCCCAAAAAAATCTAAAAAAAAATCAAATAATTTAATAAAGTAACTTGTCTTCTCCACGAGACATTGTAACATCTTTTTCTCACTCTTATTCAATCACACATTATAAAAATATTTAACGTAATTAGAATATCTTTTAGTTAAATCCTATTTAAAAAAAAAAAACAGTACCAAAAAAAAAATAACATTTTCAATTAAATGATCATTAGATTAAAAACGCATTGCACCAAAAAAAGAAAAATTTATTAGTACTCCCCATAGTGATATTTTCGATTCGTTGGAAAAGAAATCTTCACATGAACACATTTCACTGTGTTTGTTCTCAGTAGTTAGCAGAGGATGCTGAAATTAATTTCCATTTTCTTTTACTTTTCTTTTTTTCTTGAACGTGGGAGACCCCATCAGTCGCCATTCTCCTCTTTCACTACCATTCCCATTTCCCATTAATCACAGTCGGGACTGAGAAATACAATTCCACTAAAATGGTCTTGTCATCGGGACACGATCCACTCTTCGTGACATCGTTGAGCGAAAACGCTCGAAAACGCCTCGAGTTTTATATATTGAATTAACGAAAACTGAAATATTTACATATGCATCCGAGAGTTGAAAGGAAATTTCGAACCTAGAAAGACTTTTCTTTCCACCATCTTTCGTGTGTAAGAAGCGTTGCTGGAATAGTGTTCTCTGGGGAGCTGATTGGAAGTAAAAGCATGTCCAACATTTGGAGCTCAACGTTTGCTAAATTAGCTCGAATCGTGGTTAGATTGCTGAAAGCAAGCGAGGTCACATGAAAAGGTTCCAATGTCCACAACTTACAACCCATTGAGAACCCAGATTGAAAAGTTGATTCACCCACTTCACGTTTTGGAATTCCTAATATATCGAATGTTTAGTAAGAAGAATTGCTGTATAAGTAGACTAAGACTCTATATGTACCAATACTTCAAAAAATAATTTTCTTATTTTTAATCACAGTAGAGCTTCGATTATCCGAACGACGGTTATGCAACTATCCGAACAGCGGTATTCGAGTGGAAGTGCAGGGATTCCACTTAAATTTGTGTGAGTCGTTGTACATTTGTACAACTTGTACATTTAAGTGGATAATGTTCTGACATTTATTTTACTTTTCTACGGTTAAATAGAATGCTCAAGCGGAAGCGAACAGTGTGATCCATTGAAAAACAATAACTAAAAGGCCAGGGCACTATTTTCTTTTAAACAATTTATAGCATCCATATGTAATATGCATGTAATAAACGTACAGTATACTGTACTCGTAAACATAGAAAAAGGCTTTTATTTTCATGTATACGCACATAAATCATTGATGTCAGATTATGCGAACAAATCGGTTTTATGAACACTCATAACCCTCGATTAGTTCGAATAATTGACGTTCTACAGTATTAAGTGTTTTTTTTTCCACTTAAAATGATCGAAACAACGACATCCAAATGAGAAGCGGATTATATTACATTTATTTTACTTTCTATTTGTCTATGATTTACTTTGCACTCTTATAAATTGTTCTTTGAAATTGTGTCGATAGTTTCACAATAAAAAATGTTTGACATTGCCAGAATATGTCAAATTATATTTGACACGTCTACAATTCGAATTTCAACTGGATGCATTTGCTGTATTTTACATAACGTCTATTCCGTTTCATTCAAATACGTCGTTGATTTTCGTCGTTGTTTAAAATAGATACTCATACACGCCAATCGATCTAATCAATTAACTGTCCAACCGCAGCAGTCACCACTTGCACTTTATTCATCAAACCTTTTCCATTGTTTGTTCTTTTCTCGATGCCGAATTCAACCTTTATACGAATATCATATTTTGTGTCAACATACAGTACTACATTGCGCTAGTGCTTTCACGTAAATTGCCTTTCACATAAATTGCGTTTTAATCAAAATACGTAGAAAAAATATGTATACTTTCATCCTTTTACAAAGAAGGCTTTTCACGATTGCGGAAGAGATCAGCCGATATTCGACCTTTTCTTATCAGTCATGTCGTAATGAATGTCGCTATGGTTTCAAATCGAGGCGAACACCATGGGCGCTTTGCAAGCCATTTAACTCGATACAATCGGTGGGTGGCGATTCATTTTTACACCCGCAATTTCCTTGTTTGAATCCAACTAATTACTGCTCGCCTTGTCCCAGGATAAACACTGGCCAAGCAAAAATTAATCTGCGCCTCGTTGACTCTTTCGATTTGCCAAAAGACTGATAGTGGTAGCGAAAGCAGAGTTTTCAGTTTTAGTTTTTTTATTTTTTATTTTTCAAACTTTTTCCTCCCTTAATTCGCCTCATTCCTCTTTGTCGGTGGAAATGGAAACATTGGGCGTTTCGCCAGAAAGGACACACGACCCAATCCACAATTGCTGTTTGCTTGCTCCGTATCGTCCAAACCCCCGAATCGTAAATACTATCAACTCAACCAGTGCATTCCCCATCCTAAAGGCGAATTCGGTCACCAATTCCACGCTACTATACGGTCAACTTATAGCTCGATGATAACCCCCATTTTTCAATTCCCAGTTTCCCCAAGTAAAAACTTTCAGCAAGAAATAAGTGGATCGTATCGTTTCGACCGAATGTTCACGAATTCTAATAAAAATTAAAAATAAAAAATATCGAGAGGATTATTCCTACTGAAAATTCATAATAAAAATACAGCATGCAAATGTAACGGGTTAATGTAATTTATTTTTTTTTAGAAACTTTATAATTATTATTAATTTATGCATGGAAAATAACTATTGCAGAAAATCTTTTTATAATATATGAACTGCTCTTGTATATTGAGTTTTTAAAATATTTTAAAGACAATTGCTCTTAAAATTATGTCATTATTTATGTAATACATGAATAAAATGAACTAGCTCAGTTACACAGATATATTAAAAACCGATAAATTTCATGTGATTTTAAAACTAATCGTTTTGTATTCCGGTGAGTCATGTTGAAATACCGCACAAATTTCATTGGTTACTCCTAATATATATTAACGACATTTGGTTGAAGCAGAAAAATATAAAGAAATGAAATGTAATACTAACTTATCTTCAAGCAACAAACAGTAACAAAAATACCTGCTATATAATAATGCATTATTCAATACAGTGACTTTAGTAAATATTCAAGTAAATGAATATCTTGTATTATCAATTGACATTATCATATTTTTATTAACAAAAACAGATCATAATGATAAAACAAAAAAAAAAAAAATCCTTTTACTTCACTGAAAAGCACACATCGAACAAACCCTCCGGCGTTTCGCCTTCTTTTCGAAAGGCTTTTTCAAGAGACAAAATATGTACAAGAGCACACAATGAACACAAGAAGCAACATAAATTAACGATCACATTTTTTCTGGAGTTTGCTTCTTGCGTGCGCCTCGTCAGTATGTTATGGTGATTTTTGTTTTCTTCTTATTGTTTTTTTTATCATTATGTTATTCAGGTGTAGGATATAAAATGTAAGAAAACAAATTATAAAAAAACCTTTACGATGTTGTGTCAATTTTGAGAAAATGTCACGTAAAGTTGGAGCTTCCTTCGTAAAGCGTTGCTGACGCTAACAACCACATACTTCAATTCAAGCATCGCTAAGCCAAATCAGGCATTATTAACATATAATACATATAAGCATATATTACTTATATAATTTACTACACACAGTTTATCTTGGCAATGATTTATTGTTGTGAATCAGTTGGATTAAACACTTTACACAAACCAACAAAAATATCTCTTCACATTTAAACTAAAAAAACGAAGTTTTCTTTTATCACTTGTTATTCACTATATGCCCTTACTAAGCAAACTTGCTGATTAACTGATATTCAGCGAGTTAAGACAATTTACATCACTCCATTGAATGCTTTTGAAGTTGCTCCACGAAAACCTGTCAGTGCTTTGCTACTAAAACTGTATCACATTGTCTTTGTGCAAATGTTAAAGTCTAATCATTGTTTTTTGCTTGTTACTGACGTCACAAAGGCTTTTAAAACTCTATCAAGACACACTATAATAAACCAATTGTTACGATTAGGTTCGTCTTTCAAAATTTGAGCCTCATAGCGAATTATCTTACTGGTAGATTTTTCCAAATCAGGGATTCCATCGAATCCTGCTTTTCATCTAATAACAGGGTTACTCAGGGCTCCCGGATTTGGTTCCTTGTTGTACTTTGTCGTGACAAATACCGTATTGGCCCGAATATAGCACGATGTTTTTTTCCGAAAATACAATCTCAAAAACAACACTCGCGTTATTTTCTCAGTCTTGCATTTTAAATAGCGCTTGAACGTATATCACTTCACCATGATGGACGAACTACGTTCCCGCGATTCACATGATGGACGTACTGACTCGTGCCGTGATTGGTTCGTAAAAGATCTGTGACGTCAGGTGACGTCGTCGTACACACGTGTTGACGGTGGTGTTTTTTTATTTATTTAAGAATCGGCCAGTCCCAATGGACCAAAACAGGATGTCGATATACACAATGATGATTAGTATAAAAGAACACAAAATACAAAAAATGAATTAAATAAAATAAGTATTACAAAAAAAAATTTCTAAAAAAAGGCTTTTATTTCCAAATATAAAAATTGATCAAACCGATTAAAAGCGCTCTTGGTTTGCGTGTTTAAATGATAGCCCGTTTTCTTATGTAAAAAGATAGATCATTCCATTTTTTAAAAGCATTTAAGGGGAACCTTCTAATTGCCAGGTCTAAATCAGTTGATGAAAATTTATATTTCAGGTTTTACCATAACGTGAAAATGTGAAAATAAACAACGTGAAAATAAACCACAAGATAGAAACCTAACAATGAGATATTACAATAAAATAATATAGTTAATTATTGGTAATCCGAGTTAAAACAACGAACTGCGCAATGAAAAATACTTCCCCGTGATCGTTGACGAGCATTCAGCTGGTAACATATATAAATTATGTGTACCGAAGTACAAAACGGAACTTAAAAATCCTGCAGTTGAAAAAAAAAACAATCTTTTCGTTTTGCCTGTATAGATACTCAAGTTATTTAATAAAATGCAAAAGTTACAAAATTTAGCAAAAAAAGGAAAAAAAGTGAAGTTGAATGAACTGCTTTTCACCTTACTCGTGTTAAGTTACTATTGTTATCTTGCTTCTGTACCTTTGGGTCGATGGAAGTTTCGTCTGTAATCGTGCATCACCAGATGGCAATGGTCGAGGCCTACACGTTAATTTGATGAAGAGAAAAAAATTTGCAAAAAAGCGAAGTTGAAGAAGCTTCGTTGTGTGTGAGGAAAAGCCAGATGTGTAAAAAGAAAACGAAAAGAAAAATAACAAAAACGAAAACCCTTAAGGAGGAGAAAATGAAAAAAAAGTTCCAAGAACAAGAATAACATGGGACAAAAATCGAGCCGTAAGATGGAAGAAAACGAGGAAGATGAACAGACACAAAAAGTGATGTAACATCAGTGGCCTGAACATGTTGCACCTGTGAAATATTAGACTTGAAGCCGATGCAACCTTCCCACTTAATTTTGTAAGGAACCCCAAAATCGAGTCAGAATCCAGATGTAGGCTTTAAAAGAGGTCTTGCTGGTGTTAAAACTGACGTTTTATTCAAGTAAACGTTTTTTAAAAAGAAAAATAAACAAACTCGAATGTATATTTAATTTTAAGCGTTCGAATGTACTGTATAGTAGTAAAACTTTTTTATGATAATGTATAACAAAATAATCATAACTGCGACGAATGATTACAATATATTAATACCGTTAGTGTAACAATCATTATTTAAAAAATATATAATGGTTTAATGTGTATATAAATTAGCTGAAAGACCTGGTGTAAAAGCGTGTTAAGTGATATTTTTGCAATTTCGAGCGAAAAGCGTTTAACAATTTGATCTTGCATTGCTGTCTATGGGCTACTTCTTACTTTTTGCACTAATATCTTTGCAGATATTGTTGTTTTGCTCAAAATTAACTTCAAACTTGTAGTGTAAGTTATGTCATTATCTAACATTTTAAAATAATTTGCTCTAGTATATTCTTTACTCCAATAGGCATTTCACACTTTAACGACATTCTAAACTTTAACAGTGACATACATTGTTAAAGTAATTTTTAAAAAGTTACTTAACACATGGAGTACAAATTTATTTTCTCTTATAGACAATTGGGGAATTTTGGAAACATTTTGTTCGAATTTCACTATTCACGTCAATCTTTACAACACACAATATCCAGCACAAATTCCCTAGCGAACTTCGCCGTTTCTAATTCCCTTGAAATTCTTCAGATAATCAGTTTACAACGTTACCTTACTTAACAATTGAAAGAATCACCTTTGTTTCGAAATAAAAAATTCATTAATTAGCTATTTCAATAGAACTTTTCGAAAATGGAACGCTACCAACGTTGTTTCGGCAAACGAAATGGGAAATTGAAACAGATGCAGCTCTTTCTTTAATGGACTAGCTCGCAAGAAAACGTCGCTAATAATTAATGAAGCACTTCAACGAAAGTGACGCTACATTTATTGTGTATTGTGTGTCTATTTGCATTAAGACTATTTCCAATGCTCGCTAACAAACAATAACCTAATATCAAATTATGTCTGTTTTACACTGGTGCGATTGTTTTACACTTTATAAAGTAGGTATGACTCACTCTCGCCTCAGAACCAGTACATCATCAAAAATTCATTACGAGATGACGATGAAGAAGAAGAAGAAAAAATCGCTATTTTCATACGAGTTTTCCTATCTTTAAAAACCACGCGTGCTCTCATAATTTATTTACAATTTCTTCTAACAGTTTATATATTTGTTAAAAATCATGATGTCGCGAGGCAACACTGAAGAGATGGTTAAAGATGCAGTTGCTTAAGGACGTGAGCAAATTGTTTATATTTTTTTAATTTTCAAGTTTTATCATTAAAACTACTTTGAAAATACAACCTTAAAAATGTCCTAAAAATAATACGAGTCTCCCACCCCCCAAAAGAAAAACTGGAAAAGAAAAAGTTAAAGATCTTAACGACTTCTTTGATGACATGGTAGGGTCTTAAAGTATGTGGAAGGGTGCATCACGTGACCATCGTCCACCATCGCTTAATGGAGCTTTTCATTAAGAACCTTTATCCCATAGCTGGAGGTAAAGGTTCCTTCATCCCACGCGGGCTATTATCTCATTCCTGGAGGTTTAGTCTTACACTCTATGATCAGGGATCACTTAGGTAGTGAAGAAATAAAAAGATGAAGAAAGAGAAAAATGAGCTGCTTTGTCTCTTATTAATGTCCATCTCCGACATCTCAACTTCAATAGACCATATCCTTTGGCCACTTTCATGTCTACCAGTAAACCGATTTGTAGACTTCACTTAACGTCCATTTGAACAGATGTTAGCTTTACATAGTTTTGACGTAATGGCTTTGACGTAATGGCATAACGGTCAATATTAGTAAAGAATACACAATTGATCCTCAGTTGATGCAACCAAACAGACAATAAACCTATGATAAACAAGTAATTAAAAAAAACTGAGTTTTTGATAACCTCTTTTACAACCTCGTCATTACCGAAACAAGCACATGGAATACTTTTTTTTTACCGAAATTTGTTAAGTGTTTATTTAGATGGAGCGGTTTTGTATGCTCAACAATGAATAGCTGCTCACGTAATGAAGTTCTACGCTATAAGTAGGTAGTAAACTAAAAAAATAATTTTTTTTCTTTGTATGCAGCAATGTGTGGTGACGGCTTTAAATGTAGGTATATTGTCAGCAAAAACTTTTCGAGAAAAAATGCACCCTTCTTGTGACAAAATCTCAGAATTGACTGAACATTAATTCGTCTAAATTTTGATTCAACAAAATAGTTTACGGCCTTAACCTATGTTCAAAATTTCAGCTCTGTAAGTCATTGGGAACTTACTAAAAAAAAGCTCGAACACGTTGAACCATTTCAATGTTAGAGTAAGTTAGATAAAAAAGTTAAATAATGAAAATGTACAAAAAAAAAAAATTAACGTAACTTTAAATATTACGTCATCTACTTATTACGTCTACTGTGTATCGCATACCTAAATTCATGAGCGTAAAAGTTATATCGGTTAAATATTTATTTGTTTACAGAAATTAAAATTCTCATTCTGTTTTATTAATCACATAAAAATATAGTCTACAGTAGTATTAAACATTTTGCGATGCTAATTATCGATTTATGGATACCAAATGTATACTTGACTATAAAACACACACAAAAAACTTAGTTCTTTTAATTTTACTGATTTATTTTTATTTTACATCTAAAAATACAAAGGAACGAAGACGTAACATACAAAACAAAAATTAATCAAAAATAAATTATTGCTGAATAAAATATTTTTCCAATGAAGATTTTTAAAATAAAAACAACTAACTAACCGATACATTGCATATCATTCTTTAGATATATTGCGGAAATGTAGAGAAAAACAGGTATAGGTATTACATAAATATAATGATTTTTTTTTAACAAACCATATGAATTAAAGTTCCATTGTCATTTCATAGTAAGATTAATAAAGTGCACAATTTTATTAATAAATGAAAAAATCCCTAAAAAAATTAGTATAC
The DNA here is from genome assembly GCA_034695005.1 of Cryptops parisi. Taxonomy (NCBI): domain Eukaryota; kingdom Metazoa; phylum Arthropoda; class Chilopoda; order Scolopendromorpha; family Cryptopidae; genus Cryptops; species Cryptops parisi. The sequence continues at coordinate 13,988 of JAQIWH010001390.1, read as the reverse complement.
GTTAAATTTTATTTAAATTTAGTAGGTCTTTACTTCAAGAAAAAAGAACGGTGATTTTCTCTCTAGGAAACCAAACCAAGTTATTAAGAACATTCGGTTTTCTAGCGAAAGAATCACCCTATATTATTCATCTGAAACGGAATATTGTATTATTCAGTACATATCAACATTTCTACGTAGTATTGATATTCATCATCTATAGATATGATTTGTAAAATAGATCGATATCGTTGGTGTCATGACGACACCACACTCGTGACACCTATAAGTAACAATTTAAAAACGAAACTCTGTCGTCTGTTTCACGTCAAACAGCCCACAGGACTTTTTTCTATTATAAAGTGATCTACAAGACAATTATTTATTGAACTGCCCCCATAAAACTAGTTTTTTTGCCTTTATAAGAACAAACAACTTCGACCACTCCATGGAAACCATATCAGAAACTCGGCGCATCCATCAATAAACTGTTTACTTTGGGTTCTGTTTTGACTGACAGTCTTTTGTTGCTTGTTTATTGTTGATAAATAATATATATTCGATATTGTTTCTTGAATTTTCTTCAGAAAACAAATACAAAAAAATACAAAATATATGGTAACATTACATATATTTTTTTTAAAAATGATAAGCTCTCGTAAAAGACGGATTCGGCACGTCCTTTAGTCATCCAGTTTCATTCCATTTGCTTGTTTCTAAGAAGAGTTCGATTGGTTTTTCATGGTTTCAATTGTCAAAACGCGTTTAGCATAAAAGTGGCTTCTCAAATGAAACTATCGATTTCTACTTCCGAATTGACGGCAATGGCGTTTCCCATCCAAAATAGATGGTTTTCCATCCCAGTGGAATTTTTCGACATTTAATGGTTCGAATGCCCGAAAATCTCTACTGGGAAGAGAGAGTGCGCTTTCTCGTGACACAGACGACCATTCAAATACCCATCCTTTTCAAACCAAAATACGACCACTCAAAAGTTTTCGCTTAAAACGGGACACTAAACAGATACCGTTTTCAAAAAAATATTAACAAATGGAGCGAGAAGAGTGTTTGTATATATATAGCATGATATCAAAACTCAAAGCTCTTGAAGCGTCAGACGGAAATTTCACTTTCTACTGTAAATATCAACTCTTGAAAGAAATTGCTATGCGTTTATCTCCTTTAATACATGGTTCCACCCGTAATGAAACGTCTATATTCTGTATTTATACTTGCCAAATATTTTTAAATTAATTGCCACTATTTTGTCAGGTGGCGATCAAAAGAAAAATTAAATCAATCATCATTAGCTAAAGTTATAGCAAAGCAACTTGAAGAGCATAGAAAAAAAAACACATATTTTGGATGTACGGTATTTTGGGTGAAAGAGTTAAATGATAAATAAAAATATACATGATGTACATGAATTACATTTTTTATTTTGTTTTGTTTTTTGATTGAGAAGTTGGGTGGAAAAAATGCATAAATCCAATTGCTTCGTTATTCATTAAATGCATTAAATGCAAATTTGAAGCGTGGTAGACCAGGCTATAATATCATAAAGACATTGGGTTGTACGTAATTCGCACTTTTTGGAGCAAGAATATGGAGCCGCAAATCTGATTTTTTTGTTATTGTTTATTATTGTTCATTAACGATCGAAGGATTAATACAAGAAGAAAAAAAACGAGACAAAATAAAAATTACACAAAGTTGTGATTTCAAAATATTGTGATTTCTTACTTTTTGCTTCTTCACTTGGGTTGTTTCACTTTCTTGTTTCACTTCCAAAACAAAAGAAAAGATACTGATTTTTGGAAAAACGACGTAAATGCATTTATAAATTAGCACGATATTTGAAATCACGGCGCAATTGCATTTTTAAATTAGTCTAACTTGAGGCCTGTCAACAAGTTAACACATTTTTTTGCAAAACCTGTTCATTTTCGTTCTATTAATATACTTGGACAGGAATTTTATTTAATCTTAAATTTGAAGGTGCCAGAAGTTTTTGACCTTTTTCTCAAAACTACCTTTTTGAGTTACGCAGTTATTCTACCCAACTTCTCAATTACACGAAAACAAAAACAGGTACAATGAAACATTCCACTGTATGTTCACCAACTGTTAAAGTTTTATTCCCGGGCGTATTTGGACATGTAGGTGGCATGCGTGCCGTAGAAACTTTAGTTATTATAAATCATGACTCCTTAGGAGAAAGTTTAACGCGTTGCGTTGTATACAGTCAAAATTAGGTACACAGATACCATGTACATCCAGTAGGACTACTTGTGGACATCTTCCATTTCTTGTTCTCACCTGTGTGGTTAATTTTGACTCGATATGCTACTTCGATATACTACTTCGATATACTACACATTGAGCTTTTTCTTAAGGTGTCGTAATGTTTAATAATTACATCTTTCTACGCCGCGCACGCCACCTACATTTGCGAAAAAACAATTTTCACGGATGGTGACCATAGAGTGGTTAACTGTTTTATTCCTTTTATCTTTGTTTTTGTGTTATTAAGAAATGAAATGAAAAAGATAATTTGTGTACATTAACGGAATATTCTTTATCCAATGCACAGTGAATTATAAAATTGTACATGTCTAAAGTTGGTTACAGCTTGCTTTGTTTAGTTTGTTCTATAGAGAGCTAAATCTTCACTTCTAAAGTTGTATTCTGTTTCACGTTTATTTAAGCATATTCTTCCACACAGGTTCTAATATTACTTCTTCGTGACATTTTCAATTCCATGTCCAAAGTTTGCATAGATAAAGCGCATAGTATCATTTCTTCACCCATAAATAATTGACAAAAAAAAAGTTGGTCTCGTGCATTTCCAGCCGTACATTCATTTCTGTCACATGCTTGAAAAGTAAATTTCTTAGACTTTAGCAAAACTTCTAAACTTATTTTTGATTGATGTAGCTTCATTACAGTTGACCTTTTGTTATGCCTTAAAGCAAATCCCTACTTTGCGCAGGTGTGCCTTTGCAAATTTCATTCGCCTAGCAGCCTTCGCAGGTTTCCCTGGTGATATGTAAAATGGTCGCTGCTGTAGCCTTGTGAATGGATTAAAACATAAGGAGATTCCCTTCGTTTTTACCCTCAACTATTTTTCTTCTTTTTCTTCTTCTTTTCTCCCCTCATCCCCCACCTCCTTTCCACTTTTTTCCACCTTTCTAAACTTACACCCGCATGAACACACCTGCAAGTAGCAACACTGGATTTTTACACGAATGGTTTATCAAGCAGATGTTCCCGGCTACACGCGACATAAGCTCAAAACTTTTGCATTATAATAGAATTACCGAGGACCTTGCTTTTGTAATATTCAACTTCCCGTTTCCATCTTTCACACACAATTCTACAATTTCTTTTACTTTTTTTTTCGTTCTCTCATTCTCGGTTCTAATTTTTTTTGCACTTCGCTGGATTTAACTGATGACTTGTACGAGTGTAAGAAAATAAAATAAAAAAATAAAAAAGAGAGATTCACGTGAGGATAGAAAAAATTTACTGACAAAAAAAACTATATTATATTATTGATAATACTTGTACAGTATGTAGACTTCTAGCTTTTTTAAAACAAGTTATCTGACTTTTGACCATAAATAAGTAAAATGAATACCTTGAAGCTCCCAAGAAAAATGTAACAAAAATATTTTGTTTTAAAAACACAACATAAATATTACAAACCCATGAAATATGATAATTACAAAGAGTTACCAATTCACTCAATTTATTTGAATCAAAATTACAATAGGACCAGTTCACAGTTTTAATTATAAACTTTAAGTATAAACTGGTTAAAAAGTCAGTCATTGATGACGATGGAAAAATAAAATATGCGAGCAATTAAATCAAAAATTTTTATATTTTGTTGAGTATTTCTCAACAAAACACAACATTTTTTTTGTGAACGTTCGATAAAATCAATATAATTTTGTGTTAAACTTATATATTTATTTGATATAAAATTTTTACTACACGAAGCCTTTATTGGTTTTGCTTTAAATCACGTTCCTTTTTTTAATATTTCTATTTTTATTCTAGAAAGCAGATCTTTCTATTCATATAATTAAAATATGACAAAACTCATTGAATCTGTATTAAATCATTGTTTCCATAAATGCTAATTCATTTTTAGATGATTTCATTACAAGTATTTATTTAACTTAGCCTGGCTTCTTAAACGGTTTTCATAAAGTTTCAATGATTTAAATCGTAGATGTCATTTTTAACTAAGTTCCATGTGTCAAAAGAACTTAAAATTTAACGCGTATATCAGTCTCACGTAACAATTGAATTTATCAAATTTTGTGGAACCGATGTCGTATCAATTCGGAGCTATTAGCACGTGAAAAGTTTTTTTTTCCGATAGTGTTGCTGATGCTCTGAACCATATATTCCTTTCTCACTGTTGTAAATAAAAATACATACATGCTACACATATTTTATAAAAACATATTGTGAATAGTAAATAAACATACATATTATGCGTAGTTTACTACATATAGTTCACGCTCATTGTTGAGTGTAAAACATAATTTATCCAACGAAACGCTCAATCAAAAATTGCATTGAAATTTTATGAATTTTTTTAATTGTTTAATATTTTAATTCGTATTTTTATTGTAGTTTTTCAAAGAAAAAGCGTCGCTGCCCGGATGCGATTTCTGCTTTACATGTTTGCACCGAGTGGAAATAACAATCGGGGGATCTTTTGCGTTATTCCTATTGCTTTGCTCGATTCACTTACAAATGCTCAATTAACCATTATTTTTAATAATAAGTAATTATAAGTCGTTAAAAGCGCTTCATTATGTAAAATACGTTATAATTGTGAAATAAGTGTTTATTTTTTAGTTAAATTTAACAACGTAACATTTACGTTGTTATGGTGAACTCTGTAGTTCATGGAGTTCCTGAACCACGGGGTTTACCATAACATTACATCACATGCAATTATTATCTATTAACTATTATATATTAAAGTTCACTATTGTTGTCTTCTGGAAGAAATTATATTTTAATTTATACTGTACTTAAAAGTTTCGTAGTTCTGGTTGTGTTGTTCTTGACAACGTTTATCGTTTTGTTTTGTACCGTATAATTTTTTTTAAATGTTTCGGATCTGTACTTTTCTTTATCAAAAGTACAAGTATAAAAACGTGTACAAAAAAAATCAATGTTTGTATAATAGAAATAAAAACAAACGTTGTCAAGAAAAACAATCATGTATAATTAATACGCCATATTATCAAAACAACTTCATTTTTTTTAACTTTATACAAAAAGTTAAAACAAAATCAGGTTTGTTTTTATTTCACTGGTTTTTTCAAACTTGCATTTCTGATTCCACTTAAACATATGCGCACTCTCGCTTAAATTAAAATTTGTTTACGTTTCAATACGTTCCGCGCACCTTCAATAGAAAAATAAAATTGTTCTTCAAACTTCTAAACATTGAGGAAGTAGCTTTAAAAATGAACAAAAGAAGAAAAAAAAGTTTCGAAACGAACAATGGCCTCCATTAACGACCCACCTGACACCTCGCGACCGCTCACGTGAAGCGCTCGAGTGAAAGGGTTATTTCGTCGCTACTCGAGGCAATAACGAGGAACATAGTTGATGGCAAGAAGGGTGACATTTTGAGAGGAGGGGGAGTGAAGCGACTCCCCTCGCCAGCGACAGCAATTGCAACACTGTCACCCTAATAGGCGTGAGAGAGCAAGGTTACCAACAGACAAGTCTTGCGCGTGCGCACACAGGTAGATGCCCTATCGTCTTGCGTTAAGTTGATAGAAGGTTGAAAGGCAGATGGCTGTTGGCACTCTTTGCCTTTGCTATAGTGCAAAGGGGGTTCGAAATAAATCGATTCCAGTTCAAAGAGCTCTCCCTTTCCCTAGTTAAGGATGCACTGATCGATCGTGAGCAGGCCATTTTTCTACGCGATGGGGAATAAAAGCAGGGATGAAAATAGGTTGAAATCAAATGAACGTTTTCAATAGGGGGAAACTGTGTGTGTGTGTGTGTGTGTGTGAGTTGAGAAGAAAGATTTTTTCTCGTTCTCTTTTTTTTGTTCGAATCCTTTATCCTCGAGGTTATGTACTTCTTTCTCCCTCTTTCTGAAGTTTGTCTAGTAATACAAATAAATCGGAAATGCATTTAGCGTGACACCGAAATTCGATTAAAGTTCATGAAAAGTTCTGCAAACAGAGTCGCATTAAAAAAAAACTACAACGAATTTTCTAATGCAAATGGACACAATACCACTTCTAGTCTTGTTTACTGAAAAGCACCTGAGTTAAAAAAAGTTATTTTTAAAGTTAGCTTAACTTCGTTATGTTGTTGCCATTCAATGTTGTTAAGTTAATTGTATTAGTTTCACCTGAACCTTACATTTATTCTGTTTTAGACGATATACACTTGAGCGCTTTCGTTATAAATAAAGCAACTTGTAATCAGCAAATTGCACTACGATAAACCTAAATGACGTACGCGTAGCGATATCTTATATTATTAAAGTTTAGTTTCAAATGAACTTTAACTTTTTGCGCCAAATAAATTTAGTAATAATATAGCATATTATCATTTCGCAAAAGTATGTATTCAACAATTTGTAGGTGGGTTGCATATACACTTGTATGTAAAGTGGAATTCGGTTATTGTGATCACTTTGGGCACGTGCTTTTTGATAACAATAACTGGCTGATAACATTAAAAAATTAATTTAAAACATTATTTGGGAAACGACTGTTATGATAACAATAGCCGATTGATGACATTATCCAAGATTATAATGACCGGATTCTACTGTATCTTATAAGTTCTTGTATACACTCGTATATTTTTATACGTGTATATTGTATAACATAATGCACATTACATGATGTTTAATATATGATGTTTAATATATACATCTCATTGTAAACTGGGAAAAAGTAGAATTTAAAAAAATATATAGTTTTAAATATTTATTTTAAAAACAAAGAAATTTGTGACAAAAGTTAGAGAATTTTATAGTAATCGTTTACAAAAATCCAAATTATAGTATAACCCATATTTTTTATCTATTAATGTACGCTGCGGAATTCATAAATAATTTATCTTGCTTTTACTTAAATATTTAAAAATACTGTATATTGAAATCAGTGTGTGAACTATGTATTTTACATATAGGTCTACATCGGAGTTGTACATGCATCTCTTAGGAATCTATTTATCTGTTGCACCCTGTACTAAGTTAATACACTTTCTTCTCATGATTTTTTATATGCGTGGGAGTTTTTCCTTGCCTGAACTCATTTCCGAACATGTTTAACTTTCTATATCAATCTTTTTTTATCCCAACTTTTGAAGATTTTTTTTAGGCTTCATCATACACAAAATCCAATTTTGGGGTTAGCAAAAATATTCTACTACAGAATCAACTAAAACCAAAAAAAAAAGGGGAAATAAAAATGTTTCTAAAAAAAAAGTACTACTCATTTCGATAATATCGTGCTATTGTGACAAAGTTTTTCATATAACATTTTTTTTCTACCTTACAATATCCGATTTAATTTTTAAAATGTAATATGCTACTTTTTTAAGAGCACGGTAATATACTTTTTTGAAGCATACAGAGTTTTGAAATTATTTCAAAAAGAGGGTTTTAAAAAAAAATGTTTAAACGAATCTTTAGAAAACGGGCAAAAGTGGAAAAGATAACTATCTGCTTCAAACACGCTACACATTTGATACAAATGTAACAGTTTTTAAAATGTCACTATCCACACACCGTATAAAACACTATAGTCGTTTCAACGTCAACTCGTTGGAGAGAGGTCGAAAGAGAGAGAAACTTTTGACATACGACTTGTTTCCGGTTGTCAAACCCACTTGTACTCAACAGTGGGCTTGCAATTAAAGGAAACCAACGAAAGTTTTGATCCCACCGACGACACTCCCTATGCTCCTGTTAACTCCTTTTTATCTTTGTGCTCTGCGAATAGCCAACGTTCGAACCTTTCAGCAACGATAAAAACTTTCCAAACGACTTTAAACGTCATATCCTTATGACCAACTGTCTAGACATGGAGACGCTCAGTGTTATCTATTCCTTCTCAAGCAGCAAATTCTAAGCAACCAATAGTAAGTAATACGTAAAAAAGAAAACCAAAGACAATTGTTTCCAAAGGAATGAACATAACCATAGTGGGGATTTTGTGCAGCCATTTTAAACGAACTTTTTTTTACACATTACGTGACAAAAATAAGATTCCGATTCTCCACAATAGTAATTTTGTTTAAAAAAATATAAACTTTTCAGTACAGGTAATTCTACGTAACCGGAAAACAAGCTTTTGTGGCTAAAAACAAAACATTATTTGGATGGAATGCTGTAGCTTATACGGTACTGTAAGCCTACTGTACAAGTGTAATAAATTTGGGGAAGGAGTTTACAAAGAATTTGTTTATCGATTCTCAAAAAATAATTTTATACTAGCCAGCAAATCTCGCTTATGGCACTACTTGCGTGTACTTGGGTTATAGCTAACAACCACACTTAATAGATCTTTACTGATTCATTAAATTTATTAATCATATTTAATTCGTTTTTGTTTAACTTATCTAACCTCCAAACCGTAACCCATATACAATTAGCGCCACACGTGAGGTTGGTTTGTTAACGAAAAGTAATCACTCGAAATCACATGAAATCACATAATACGCTGGAAATCTCATACGACATGAAAAGACATGCCACATAAAATCACATAAAGTCACAAGAAACCACATGAAGTCACATAAAAAGTACCAAAAATTTTAATATGAACAATATCTTATAGCTTTCTCCGGATGGAGATTGTTTTTAGGTTCAAAATATGTAAACTTAAGATCATTTGTTTTTGCGTCGCGCTGACACAAACAGCCATGTAAAGAATCTCATTTATAACAAACTAGCAATGCCCCGCAGCCTCGCCCGCGCACTATTCTGGATTCACAGCTGACATCTGAATGATTTTTTCATAAATGATAACATGATACATAAACAAATTTGAATACAATTTTTTTCTCTAATGGTTATTCTTCTCAGATATTCGATGAACTATTAATTAAGAAAAACCTCCTGATGGTTATCCAGAACGGTTATATCCTTGAACAAATTCGATTTCATTAGCTACATGACAAAAAAAAAACACCTTAAAAATCAGTTCAGATGTTCTCAAAATCCTGCGTGCCATGCTGAAAAAGGCAACTTTCCTTTTTATATAGAGGAGATTTACCTACACAAGTAAAAAAATGGTTGTATTGTTTACATACCGGTAATGTTTTATTTTATATATTAAAAGATAGAGGAAAATCGATCTTAATTATGATATAAACCGTTTTAATTCATATAAAACATTTCATTTATCCAAAACTGAAAAGCCAAGGTAAGCTAACGTTAAGAACGAATTCATTAAAGGGATTGCAAACTGAAATTAAACCGGCTTGAATTTTGATAGGAATGCAAATCAATTATAGCACTTGCAAGTCGGTTTTCGGATACCTACTCTCACTTTCTGGGATGAATGCCTAAGCCGACAAACCCTAGTCATTATTGTTCATTAACCATGAATCATTCATAATTATATTCATAACTCTCATTTCGGAATAAACTTTTCCGATTTAATAATGTGTGAAAAATCCTTGCATTAGGAAACGAAACAAACAAAACCGGGTACATTTTTAAGCCATAATGAACAACTATTATTATTTTTTTTAATGCACTCACTCAGTTAAATCCCCAGAAACAAGCAAACAATGGTATAAAAATGAATATTCATTTTCACAACGAGTGGCACTTATAATGTAACACTGGCGACTTATGGCACTCGAAAATAAGATTGCTAAACAAGAACAACAAAAAAAGTTATTTTCAAACAGTGTCATGTAATCCTTCGCTAATTCCTCCATTTGTTTAGGGATCAGGTGAAAACGCGCTTGTTTTCTTTCTCATGCAGTTCTTTTATTTATTTTTTTTAACTTTTTATATTTTTTATTATTTTTTTGCTAGATGTTCATATGGTTCCAAAACTCAATTGTTCTTTCGAGAGCCATCGCCAACTTTCCCAGTGTACGATAAACAACTTTCCATTCCAACAACACTCCACGCTGAGTGGACAAAAGGATTACCGTTATTTACGACTTTGCGATTTACCATATCAGAAACAACACACATACACAGACAAACAAACACACACAAAAAAAAGTGGAATATGAGCCACAAGCTCTTTTTACTATACCGATTCCAAGTACAAAACCAAGCGTGAGGAAATCGTAAATTAATATTAAAGACCCTTTCAAAGAAACTATAAATCTAGAACCTATCCGGTGCAGTTGTTCGGTATACGATGTTTTGCTATAACGAAAATGTAAGTCACCACTGCCAACAATATTTTTGTATTTATATGTATATATACATAAAATTTTATCCCTACCAGTGAAATGAAATCTACAAATTTATTTCACAAAGCCATTTTTTTCCACTTCGGGTGTGAGATATATGTTTAAAATTATATGCAGTATGCGTTAAACGTTATTTTTGCAATTTTTGTTTTTGCATTATTTTTGCAAATTCCAAGTATTTGTCTAAAAACTGAATATAAAACAAGAAGAAAAAGAAACTTTTTAATGCAATTTTTAACCTGGCTGGATACCGTGCTTTTGTTTTCAAACCAAATTTTAAAAGTAGGTACTTAGAGTTCAACGAGGGCACCGACTGGCCTTACAATTATGCCATTTAGCCCTCAAACTTTATTGAAAATCAGAAATACAGAAATGATGATAAGATAAGGATGATAAACATAGAACAAGGTTTCATGATGCAGGAGGAAACAGAAGTGCCCCGAGAAAACCTACCCCCGCGGTGTCAGACCCTAAACCAAACCCACAAAGCACGAGTGACCAAATTTTAAAAGTAGGCCTGTGCAGTATTTTAAAACAAACTCGTGGAAAGTTATTTTTGTTGGTTTGTGTTAAGTGTTTATTCCAACAGATTCACAACAGTGAACGATTGCCTAGATAAATTGTATGTAGTAAAGTAGATGCAATACAGTTAATGTATGTAGGTCTATGTATATTTTATAAAATTCCCTGATTTGGTTTAACAATGTTTGGTATGTGGTTTTAGTGCCAGCAACACTCTGTCAGAAAAAAACTCCACTTTCACGTGACATGTTGTCAAACTTGGCACGACAATTCGTCAAAATTTAATAAAAGTAAATGTTCTACGGACTGTGTCTACGTTTTAAATTTCAGCTTTTTGAGATATCGGAAAGTTGATCAAAATAGACCTGAAAGATGTTGAAGCACACATAGACACACAACGGTAAAGCCAAATAAAATAAAAGGTTGTAAAAATTGTTGTTAATCTTATTTTATTATTACTAAAACTGACAAAACTAAAATTTAATTTATGGGATACACATTACAAATTAAATTAAATTTTAAGGTCATTGTTACATGTAAACCATGAGTCTTAGGTACCAAGTAATATTCAAATAGTTGTAATCGATGGTTTATTTAGCTATAATTCAATGTCGATGTAATTACAGTATTTCCAATTAATCCAACGCAATAAATTGCAGATTAGTGTGTGCACTACAGTGCAATGTAGAAATGAATATAGTTTTGAATTTGTGTTTATATGTACGAAAGTAAATTAATGTAAATAGGCTAACACAAAAGTAAAAAAAAATCATAATACTTCAAATAGTTGAAACTTCAGTTCATGATAATTTATTTATGTAGTCAAAAATCAAATTACATTGCGCTATTTATAAGTTATTAATAATGTAAATAGCTGTATGAAGCGCGATTGTAACACAAAAAACTTTTCTTTTATGTGAATTTTTACAAGAAATATAATAACAATATGATTTCATTTTGTTTCACAAAATTCACAAAAATGTTTTTATAAGTCATCATCAGGTTTAAATAAACATTGTAATAAAAATATTCGTTTTATAAAAAATAAAACACGAAAGAAACAGTGCTAGGTAACGGAATACCAAGATGAAACCACAAAACATTGCCTAAGGTGATGGAAGAAATTACTTCCAAAAATTTCATCACCATTTTTCTTCTATTTTCAACAGCAGAAAAAAAATACATTTCCAAAGATTAAATTTCATGAAACAACATGAGTAACCAAGATGGAGAAAAAAATATATAACTTCTGCTCAATGTCAGTTGCATTCATAAATGTGATGAATGTTATCCCAGAGGGTGAAATTAGTTCCAAGTTAAACACGACGTTTCAAGACAAAAATCAGCAAATTATTTTTCTCTTAACTTCCCAACACCTAACTTTGAAATGATGAAAATGTTTAATAATAAAATGTCTAATTCAAATAAAAAATATGTCAACAGTTTAATTCACGGTTGAAAAAATTTTCATCTAATCCTGTTTTAATTGTTTGAGAAGTTTCGAGTCGTGTATCTGTTTTTGCCAAATTTTTCTACCTGAGTTGCCAAGTTAGGGCCTAACTCATCGACTGTGTTTCGAAACGGGAACAAAGCGATGAATATTCCTTCTTGTCAATTGACAAGCAATGGAACATGTCATACGATGTTATCGATTAACATTTCACGTGTTCCGAAAAATTTTCAACCGAAACCATTTAAGCCGATAGTTTATTCAAAGCTTGTTAAAGTCAGCGTTTAATTCCCATTTCTAAAGCGAGGGCATTGATTAAATAATTCGGCTGCTCTGATGTTATATCATTCTGCGAATTACTTCATCAATGCTTATCCTAATTAAAATGAATTACGACAACCGTTAAAATTATGAAAGATTTTCATTTCCTACCATCATCTGTTATACCCATTCAAAAATGCATATTAATTATAATAAAAAAAGTGATAACGAAAATCCTATAACGTTAAATGTTGATATTGAAGCTATTAGTCTGTTTTATTTTTCATGACATCACTTCGCTGCTGATAAATGAAAAGCAGAGAAAACAGATAAAATGTATGTGTTTTATAAATTAAATGCATATATCAATTGTATATCTCTTAACAAAGAATATGTTAATTAAAATAATAATTCATGTACATTAAAGCAAAATAATACAATGTTATGTTTACAGTATTATAGTATTCACTAATTCGGCTGCTCTGCTTTTGTCTTTCTGAGAATTACTTCATCAAAATGAAGTAAATCATATGAACGTTTGAAAATGTAAAAAACGTTTGCTCTAAATTACAGTCATTCTCAATTATATAAAGCTGATTGTAATACAATAGAGTCTCTATAGTTCGACACTTGGCCAGTCCGACACGTCCAATAATCCTACACTCTGCAGGTAAAAGGTCGGTAAATAAAACTGTCTTTAAAAAAAACAAAAAACAATTGACGAGTTTCGTGTGCAATCAAATGCTATTGAAGATAAACTTAACTAACTGTCGTATTGTGCATTGTGCTTATGATAAAAGAAGGGTAGAAAAAAACAGAAACAATTTTGTTTGTAATGTAAGTTTTGAATTGTATTCAATGAACAAAATGTACAATATATTCTCGACCAGTACTTGAATGTTAATTTATATTAAAAACAATATGATACAATGTAATATCTATATCACCGTATTGGCATAATACAAAATTAAAAATGTTAATTATTAAAACTCGTTTCAAATTCACATAATGAGTAATTACTTCTTTTGATCATGGAATGCTGTCGAGTCATTAGAAGTCCTTGACATCGGATCAAATAAAGATGACAAAGGTATAGTTATCTAACAATCGAGTACACAAAATTGATTAAGCTGTCAACTCGAATTCGAATAATTGCCTATTACAAGATATTTAATTGAATACAACCGAGATAAATTCGAGATGGAATGACCGTGACAGAAAGGTATTAACTGATGTGGCGAAAAATATTACTAGCTTTGTCATATACTATAGCGTCAATATGGAATGAATCGATTTCAATAACTGGTCGAAATTAATTCTACCGTGA
>JAQIWH010001389.1:0-32175 GCA_034695005.1 Cryptops parisi | reverse complement strand
CTCACCAGTTATAGCCATTGGACAAGAAACATCACGTGGTTCTTTCTTTTGCACCTGGGCATAAAAAAAGAATTCTAGAACTTTCAAGTATTTTCTAGAAACTTCTGACACTAAGTGGTAGTGTCACTGTGTTTTTCCTAGCGCCAACTCACCATGTGTGAAAATGTCAAAACCCATACCGAAATCGATACTCTAACTGTAACGAATATTGCGAAGCAATATGAGTTAAATGAATAAATAACTTCCCCGTCATTTTTGATGGGGGTATTTACTAGTTTCTCTAATAATATTACAGCGAGCTCCCCCGCTCCCACCACACCAGCTATGGTAGCGCCACTGCACCGTGTGTGAAAATACCGACACTCATACCGAAATCAGTATAGCCTAACTATAACGAATTATTACGAAAAAACACGAGTTAAAACAATAAATAACTAACGAATGTTGCTAAGCAACATGAGTTAAAACAATAAATTGCATAATGAAAAAAACAAACACTTTTCCGTCATTTTTCACTAGTCTGCTTATGTTGTTACTGTATTGAAACGTATAAGTTTCAAGCAAACAAACCCTGTTCGTAAAAAAAAAAAAAAAAAATTATAAACTTTTTCCACTTTACTGACCACCGGGTAGACCATTGTAACACCTACACGACGTTTCTCTTCCCTTCTAGAAGCTCTTCCAGGTATAAAAAAAAGTGCAAAAGATGGTGTGATTAGAGGAATATGACATAAAAATAGAGATAACTGGATAAACAGTTGACTTGTGCTTGTTTCGCTATTCCTATCTTCTCCCACCTTTCTTTCTTACTCGACGAAGCCCCTAGGAAAGGGACAAAACGTCGCGGTGTTTTATTTATTTTTTTTATTTTAAATTTCACAGTCCCAAGGGACCAAAACACTGTACATATAACAAAATAAAAACAGTGGAAACACACAATAAATTATTGAAAATAAATAGACAAACCAACAAATAAATAGAAATTAAATCAAATTAAAATAAACACAATCAATGGAAATCACAGTAAAATGATCTACTCGGTAACTAAGCAAAAAAAAAAAAATCTTTAAGAATTTTTCACTGGTGATAAATTATATTTTATCAGGGTAGGAAATTATACTTTTGAAACTCCTGTTCAGTTTAGAATATCTCAAAACATAAAACCTAGAACTGTCAAACGCCAAAGTGTCCACGTCGTGTTGCGCAGAACGAAGAAAAACCGCTGACATTAGCAATTCTAGCATTTCTTGTCTTCCACCAAAGGATGAAGGAAAAAAGCAGCAAGAAAAGTGGTTAAATGTCTGTCAGAGGATCCCACAAGCTTCGTTTGACGACGGGTTTAGGAGACCATAAAATACCACTAAGAACCCAATATGGTTCCAATCCCCATCTTCGCTACTCCTTTATGTGCGAAACCCCCACCCCCTCCCTTGCACCTAACGACTACATATGGACAACCAACAATAAGCTTACACACCAAAAATATCAAACGAAGATCATATCGCATTCTTCCTGTAAGCCTAGTTTGCGAACCGAGAATAGTTCGTAAACCGAGTCTTGCATTTGAATAGAGATGCTTAACATCAACTCGACACCTAAAGTACTGCATGTGCGCACTCTTTTATTATTAATTGTAAATCGATTCTATGATTGTTTCGATTTATGCGAAATAAAATTTATGCAATCTTTGAGTAATCGGTATTCAATTTATTATGCATGTTTTGAATAATTCCATTTTCTGCACATTTCGATTTATGCGATCGTTGAATAATTTCGATATTTTATTTATGCGAGTTTTAAATTTTTTGATTTCTGCAATTTTCGATTTATTTTTTTTTATTTCTTTTTAAATTTGACTTATGCGGTTTTTTATTTATGCGAAGAACCAATGCAGTTTTCGTTTTATGCGTTTTTTTAGTACATTAGACTATACAATGTTCCTGTAAAACCGTTTCAATAAATTCAATTCAACAATATATTCTCATATGTAGACGGCAGTATACGTTCAACTCGCATCTCACAAACTCACTCACTCGAAAGTGAAGCTAATATAAAGAGTATAATGACAGCTTACCAAAGTGACGTTAGGACCGCAGTCTCGGAGCACTTGAATTGCAGTTTCATTAGCCACGTTGTCCAATGGCACTCCGTTAGCACTTATCACTTGATCGTTGATCCTGTAATTAATGAGAATACATATTAGTTTACAATATTTACAATTAAATGCAGATACAGCACTGAATTTATGCGCGAAATGTGTCAAGTTCTCAGGCACGAATTGAAAAACACTACACTTGATATACAGTATATAGTTACCAGTCAAAACCAAAATGCAGTTAAAACCCGATCTGACAATAACCACCAAGGTTGGGTTAGTTACTGCGACCGAAGGCCGCCAAAAATTCCAATTCTAAAGTCGATTGCTAGTTTGGACTATTCAGAACTGGGTTTCAACTTAACATATACAGGGTAGACCTAAATCTTCGACGACGCCTAGCACGTGCACTTTCGGACACGGATTCGTCGGTGAAAGTTACTCCTCTTCACCCCATCTCCAAACCCTGCTTAAAATTCGTGCGTCAAGAATCTAGGTCCACCCTGTATAGTATATACAAAAATTCAAGTTATTCATTTCATTAGTACAGTGCATGTGTTACCTCGGATAAAGAGAATGTCATGAAAGGTAACGGAGCGTGATATCGATCATGACACGCTAACTAACACCAGATGTTATTGGTGATCTGCGAGCAATGAATCACCTGACATTAAAATAACCACTTATTCGTAATCGCGAAAAACATTTATACGAAAATATGACTGCGTACGATACAACTACAACAACAAGTACATTAAAAATTCTGTTTTTAAGAATACGCTTTATATATAGTTTCGCTTCCTTCATTCGCAAATATAAATTTATGCGATCTTTGATGTTATTATTCGATATTCGATTTATGCGAGTTTTGAGAAATTCTATTTTTTTTTTCGTGTTCTGCAAGTTTCGATTATTTATCCGAATTTAGATTGGTGTAATTTTTTACCAACGTGACATTCGATTTATGCGAGTTTTCGAGAAATTCCGGTTTCGAGATCTGCAATTTTCGATTCGATTCGATTTTATTTATTTATTTTTATTTTTATTTACACAATCCAATTGGATCAAAAATGCTGCTTAAATAAAAATGTCACAAAAACAATCAACATAGTATACAATTACAACAAAGAGAAAAATATCGTAATACAAAAAACAGTGTAATAGTATAATAATATATTTATGCGAATTTTGTTACATTTATACGGTTTTCGATTTATGCGATTCTCACATTATGCAATTTTTTGGCGTTTTGGAATTGGATTATTATACAGTATATTATCGTAAACACCTCTAGATGGCAGTATACGTTCACTCACAAACACCAATAAAACTACTATTATAAAGGGTGGTTACGATCTGCAATCAATGAATACTTATTATTAAACCATCACTTATTCGTAATAACGAATTACGTACTTCGAAAAAACAAAATAGTGAAATATATCGCATAGAAAATACAACATAACATCGATTTTTACAACAAAACAAGAAAAGTAAAATCGTTAAAACGAGGAATCCAGTGTACACTTCAGTGTTTTAAGTTCAATGAAGTCCGGGATTTGGCGCATGCGCAAAGCGTTTGATTTTTGATTGATCACCCGGACGATGACAAATTGTTGGGTGCTAATCGCGGAATTTGGTAAATCGAAGAAAAAGCCCTTCCTATTATCGACGAAACAGCGCGTGATGATGTTGGAAAACCTCAAAAATCGCTCGGAAAGAACGAGCAGAAGTTGATGATTGGTTTTGGAAAGTTGACCTTTTAATACACGACACCAATAAACAATGTCACGAGCTTTAACACCACCATCCGCGTTTTGAACAATATTAATGTAAAAGTTGTTATATATCGGGGAGAGAAAAGTTTTGTTGGATAAAAATTTAATTATTGTCGTTGATAATAACGACACCGAAAAGTTGAGAAACGTATAAAGGAAAGGGGGGGGGGAGGAAGAAAAGGGCTCGTTATTGAGAAATGGAATTCGATGATAGTATTAGTGAAAGTAAGCACAGCACGCACTCGACCTGCTCCTCGTTCCATTATCGCGTAGTATGGAGGAAACGACAATAATGATAATAATGGACGAAATGACATATATATAAAAAAGTGGGGGTTGAGGGGGTGAAGACATTAACGACTCCGCCCACGCACTATGGAATTCCCCAAAGAATCGTGTGCAGAATCTTTGACACGAAATGGCACCTCTCTCTACTGCCCCACTTTGACGATTGTTGTTTTGACCAACTTGGCGAGGAGAGGAGTTAAAGGTCATGTGACCAGGAGTCTGAAGAAGAGAGTTTTTGTTAGAACCCGAATTTAGCGAAAAGTCAGTTCTGACAAAACAAAATTTTGACTGACCGATTTTAGACCCTTCGATTATAGCGTTTGGCGGCCTATGGTCGCATTAACCAACAACCTTCGTGGTTGAGATAAATCGGGTTTTGACTAATTTATTTCATTTTATTTTATTTAAAACAACCCAAGAGGACACCAAATAATCTATGGTATTACAAAAATTCTATTACTTGTATGAATGACTAACACTTGCATTTGAACAGCCCTGGTGCTTAGACTTTACTAGTTGCACAAATTAATATGCTGGTACAACAATCGATCGAACTTCTTGAAATTCTTATTGTTTATATTATCTGATATTAACTGAATTCGGGTTTTGACTAACAATATTTGTGTATTACCAAGTTTAAAGATCGTTGTTTGAAAGTAACGTATTCGCTTAACGATGCTTATTTTAAAACTACTGCGATAACGATTAGTTCATTTATGATAAACCAATCCATTTTTCTGAAAATATCTCGTTTTACGAAAAAGACCCGTAAAAATAAAAATCGTTTCATAAAAAAAATATGTCTCGTTTTACGAAAAAAAACTCGTTTTAACGTAAAGATAAAAATCGTTTCATAAAAAAACCCATCTCGATTTATTTATTTATTTATTTATTTATTTATTACAATATAACGACCCATGGAGTCAAAACTGGGTTTTTAACCCCAGTTTTACGAAAATAAAACTCGTCTCACCAAACATACAAATCGTTTAACGATTTTTTGCAGTGATATTTATATTAATAAAGATATGTACGAAAACTGTACACTTTATTTAAATTACATCTTAATTTATTATTTAAAATTTTGTAGTTGGAAATTTTTTTACTCCCATCCCCCATAGAGACAAATAATAATTTCAACAAGTACATTATGCATTACCATACAACTTAAAATACAGCCACCAATTACCATTTGTCACGACTACATCACTTTAAAAATTTTGAATAACGAACTGATTTTTTTGTAACCAAAAATATATACATATATAGCTTTTCGTAAATCGAAGTGTAGACAGTGCACTGTATATAGAGAATTCGGTGCAGGTTTGCGAGCTTAACGATAAGACTCTCAACAAACATGAAGAGTTTCACGAGCAACGTGTTGACTTTAAAGCTCAAGGATAAAAGATAAAAAAAAATAAAAAAAGCCAACAACCAATCATCACGTGACCCTGTGTTGACCACTAGAATGTTAATAATTTAACACCGGACCATCGTTAACTTTTATTGTCCTGTCAAAAACTTCACATTCTTGGTTTTAAAAAAAACACCATTTGCTGTCCTGCAATATACATGGGCAGTGCAGTGAAGCTCTTCAGTGGGCGGAGCTTTATGGCTTGTTGCGCGCACTTCACTGCATCACTCCGTACAAATTACACTTTTCCCGAAGCCCTTGCTGCGCACGTGGATTATTTTTTTTCGAAGCCCGTGCTGCACACGTGGATTATTCATTTTGTCACCATGAAAACGGGCCATTGTTGAAACAACATAAGGGTTTTTTTTTTTGCAGGGTGTTCATAACATCAAAACATCGCGGCATTATATTGTTTGTTGCTAAGTAACTTAGCTACTATGATACCGTCGTGTAATAATCATTCACATAACCACTCAATGACGAAATGTTGGACTTCAAATGTCCATATTACGGAACTGACACGACGTGTAGACAATTGAAAATAGTTTTGTTGAACTAGAAATTCGCAACAAAACGTTCTGCAGTAATTTCGTATCGCTAAAGAGTTCTGTTTTGACGTGTATAAACCTTACATACACACATACAGAAATTTGTCAATTATTCACATAAGATAGAATCACAAATATTAACAAACAAGTACAGTGCATCAAAAAGCTTTTTAAGCATATACAGTATATTGTATACCTTACTGTCATATCGAAACTCGACTTTTGCAATCTCTACGTAATTTCGGTATTCAATTTATGCGTGTTTTGAGCAATCCCGTTTTTAATTTTTTGCACTTTTCGATTTATGTAAATTTCGATTCTCGTGAATCTCGATTTATGCGAATTTAAATTTATGCGATCGTTGACTAATTCGATATTTGATTTATGTTTTGACCAATTCCATTTTTAATTTCTGCAAGTTTTGATTTGTGTATTTATATCTGCCATTTTTTGTACACGTGGACTTGTGCAATTTGTTATTTATGCGAAGGACTTAAGAATTTTTGGTGCATTGGACTATACAGTATATTCTCATAAATGACTGTAAACAGTATACATTCAATTCCCAGCTCGTTCACTCACAAGTGAAGCTAATATGAAAAGTATAAACATGTTTTAAACAAATATTTAATCTTATGTCAACACAAAATACACCCCCCCCCCACACCAGGTTGAAAATTTCAACTTTCTTATATAAACTCGTATTAAATACATTATCTTTAAATATGAAAAAAAAAAACTCCACACAATTAGTTTATCAGGATTAATTAATTAATTATCACTAACTTAGTAAATAGGTTGTTGTAGTAAAAAAATAACCTCATGTTTCATTAATTTTACGAGACACTGGACGCTATCAACGTAAAATAATTACTCATTAATAAAGACCAAATTAGTAATAAAGAAACCCAGCTCGCCACATCAATATTTTTCGTACACTTCACAGCTAATAAAAAAAAATTGAAATTAATAATGTTGACATTAATTAAAGGAAGTGAAAAAATTATAGAATTATTTTTTTTCGTGCACAAAATATATAGTGAAAAAATGTCACTACTTCATAGAACGCGAGTCCCTAGACACCGACTGTAACGAAAATTAACGACACGTTGTTGACAGACGAGCTGAAAATGTCATCGATAAATATTACAAGACGTACGATTCTGATAAAACATTTAGAAATGTGACCTCATTTCGTTAGGATATCTACTTGAACATCTGGGATATAGTATGAAATCAAAACCATAAATGAAAACTTGGTTATAAACGTGAATATGTGTTGTTTCAGAATGAACCTTCGAGGGTGGGGGTAACTATAAAATTAATTATTTAAAAAACTATATAACGTATTTCAACGTAATTGGTGTCATACTGTACCGTAACGCCATTGGTATTTAAGGTTTAAATTGGTTACGTTTTATAGTTCATCGTTTAATTACAATAATTACTTTTATGAACTAAACGACGAGTCGCGTACAGTTGTCATTTCTCAAGGTGGGGGGTATCTATAACCTTAATTATCTCAAAAACTAATTAACCTTTTTACAATTTTTTCAACTAATCTATTACAACAGAATCATGTGACTAGAAGGTTAAATTATTTAAAATGTACCATTCCGTCATTAAATATAACCACCACCTTTTGTGCGCTTAACGTCGTGACGGATTTGCCTTTAACTTCGAAGTGAGGGTAATCAATGACATAAAATATCTCTAAAACTAATTAATCAATTTAAACCGTTTTTACACCAAACTGTAGGTAAGATACACCTGAATCCATGGTTAAATCAAGTTAACCAAAACAAACTCACCGTTTAATTCTAAAACATGAATTTTCAAACATCACACCAAAACATGACACGATTTACCATATGCAAACCAAACTACATTCTGGCCCTCCCAATTTTTTTTTCCACAAAACGTTAAAATTTCCACACTCTTAGAATTCACCAAAACTAGTTCCATAGTCAAACAGATGCATCGCTAAACGAGTAAAATTCTAAATAGGCACCACTGCGGTATATATAATCAAGTACGGTACGTACGTAATGAATATATATTCAGTCGCCAATGAATAAAACATGTGTTGAAAATAAATATACAATGCATGTACATAAATATATATGTATAAAATAACAACTTACTGTAATTTCCCTTCAGCAGGTCCAGCTTTAAGCACGTCGGAAATAACGATGGCGGGGTCTCCATTGCTGAAGTGAGGATTATCTCGGCCACCACTAACGGCGATGCCAAATCCATATCCGGGCACTCGAGTCAGGGCTACGGTGTGAAACTCCCAAACAACTCGTTCGCCACCCTGAACAAATAAACAAAAAAAGAATGTTACCTTATTTTACTCTCAGACTATTCACCCCTAAAGGTGAACAAAACGCCAACCGCATTATAATAACCTAATTTTTGTATGTATTTTGTTTTATTCCACCAAACCACCTTTTTATTTTGTAAAACAACGTTGTTGAAGAGATGGGTGAAACCATAAAATATTCATAAAAAGCAATCTATAAAAGCAAAATCTTTCCCTTTGAGTTCCTTATTTTGCGATTTCGCTAATAAACGACAAAAGAAATTCTCCCAGATGCTCGTTATATGCGAAAAAAATCGTTATAACGCGATTTGGTTGAGGGGGTGCACACGTAACATAAACAATAAATTTTTAGAATTTTAGAAACTGAAAATTTCGATATATGCGATATTCAATTTTAGGCAAGGTTAATTTAAAAACATAATCCTCGTATAAACTCAAAACAAATGGTATTCAACACCAGGCTTCACACTTCATTACTTAACCACCAGGATAATTCATGCCTTCCACTTGTTTGGCCAATATTTGAAAACTTGCCGAGAATAACGTTGCATGTGACAATTCATAGTTTGAGTAAATGGCAAAAGAAGTATTTAGCAGCACATTTATTGTCACATATTGGGTGACCAATTTCGAAGTGATATATGTATGTTTTAGTTAGGTATGAGTTTGTCTATTGGCGGCACTAGCTAAGCCTATATATAAGGCACGTCTTCCATAATAATCTCAATATTGAATTTTGTAACATACAACGTTATTCCGGGCAAGCATTCATTTGTTTATTGTAGTTATGGTAACAAGTTGGAGTGTCATGTGATGCTGAAGAGCCAATGGTTATACAGGTTGCAACCACCAGGCTGCTCAGTCAATCACAAAACATGTTTCATTTTGTGTTATATAATAGACACATTGGGCTTCAACCTCAGTGCAAGATTTTATAGAGTAAAATGTCATGTGATGCTGAAGAGCCAATGGTTATACAGGTTGCAACAACCAGGCTACTCAGCCAATCACTAAACGCGTTTCATTTAGTTGTCATACACACATTGGGCTTCAACCTCAGTGCAAGATTTTATAGAATAAAATGTCATGTAATGCTAAAAACCCAATGGTTTTCATCATTACCAACCAACCAGGTACCAACAACCAAACTGCTCAGTCAATCACCAAACGTGCTATTTTCTGATAGAAACAGTCGGCTTTAACCTCAAGTCCAGGCTTAAAAAAAGTACTTTTTTCACAGTTAGGTACGTGACAAAATTAGGAAAAACTTCAATTTCAAACAGTTTCGAACAGCCTGATATCATTCTCAGACTACCCTCCCCCCCTCCCAAAAAAAAAATTATTTGAAATTATATCACCTTTGGCACGTAAGTATCAGAGGTTACTGACCCGTATCATCCCTACAACAATCGTTATTCTTTGGCAACAAAATTGGCTGGACCTAATCAATAGGAAACCTAGTTACACTTCTCTAAAAAAAAACTAAGTAGCCAATGATTTCTTTTTATATATTTTTTGGAGCATTTCCAAACGGAATCCAACTCAATTTGTCGCTCGTAAACGGTCCAACTATCTCCTCTTTTTTTTTTCAAGAAAAAAAAAACCTAATTGCCTTTCCCAACCAAAAGTCTTCATTCTGGAATATCAACTAGCCTTATGCTAATGAAACACTATGAAAAAAATATATAATATAAAAAAAATTCTCAGCACATCATCTAACTTACTTTTCATCATCCCCCAAAAAAAAATCTCTCAACCAACTTTCCCCCATAATTCCTCTCACAAAATAAAATGGAAAAAAAAAATGTCTGCGATGAATGCATTCTAAATCTAAAATGTCTTCCGAATCCTCACCTTCAAAATTTCGTTAAAGTTGGCATATTGGAAATCTTTTTTATCTCATTATAACATGTTATATATACCGCCAAAAAATTGCATGGGTAAAAAAAAAATAAAATGTAGCCATGTTTTACACTTTGTAGACATGCATTTAAGAAGTGTAATTAAAGCGCAGTATAATTAAAAGAAATAAACAACTTTCTTAACACATGCTTTTCGATCTTGGTCTTTGCATTATTCACACTAAGAAGTCGTTAGCATTAAAGACCATTTTCGACTCTCGAATTAATGCTTTTAATGGTACCATGTTTTAGCGTTTTTTGTTTTTTTGTTTTCGTTTTGCTGTTTTATTTTTTTTTTTTTACTTTACTTTTTAAGATGCAAAATTTAAAGTGAAAAGACTTGTTAGATAAGCTTTTTTCAAGATCGCAATCTTAAATCTTTATTGCCTTAATACTAAAGTGAGCGTCGAATGCATACAAATACATATATACATATGTATATAAACACACATATATACTAATAGTAACCCGCGCTGTAGCACGGATATACTGCGAAGGTTACGTTACAGCAGTCTCGCATGAATCGAAAATAGTGCATATCAAAATTTCTACCAAGTGGCAAAATCGTGGTGTTTTGTACAAAAACTGTACAAAATTGAATAATAATTTTCTTGCATATAACGAATACACGGAATGTATTTCTCTCGTCGTATGCCAACAAGGGAATACTAATGAAAGAAAACCAAACAACACTTAATTTTATGTGGTGTCCGTATTGAAATATCAGATATCAAATTAAAAGCAAAAAATGATATTCTACAAAAACAAACAAAAAACATTCAAACTCCAAAATTGATTTCAAACCTCTTCAAAACTTCATACAGTATTTTTATCTCAAGTCTCATTTCTCTTAATTTCTCATTTCTCAATTCGTCTCAATTTTCTCAATTTTCTAGTCTCGAGCGTTTTAACACATCGTTTGTTTTTCCTATCTATCAACATAACACGAGCACACTACACGCCATTGGTAGTACGCGCCAACTGGAATTGAAGAAAGTAACTGACGACGACGACAACAAAAACAAAAAATTAAGAAACAAAGCAACAAAAAAAAAAGCACGTGCATGAAAAAACAAAGCAAGAAAGCGCACGTGCATAAAAAAACCGCGTGACAAAAAATAAAGCGCGTGGAGAAGTCACGTGCAAACAAAAAAGAAATGAGCGTGATAAAAAAAAAACCGCGTGAAAAGGAGAGAACTCGCGCGTGAGAGCGAGAGCGAGAAGAGAAAGTGAGAGCGAGAAAACGGACGAGGTCCAATTCCCAGCCGTTGTAAATGTGTCATTGCGAGCCATAATTCGTGATTTAGACCCCTACTATCAGATGGAAAGTGATCGTATTTCACTCGGGTTCGATTAGGAAGGAGGGGATAAACGGGGAAAATGGTCACACACACATACAAACAGACATACTTAATACGTATATATACAGTATATAGTGTTGTACCATGCATGTGCTTTCCTCTTTTCAACGTCTGCGTTGAAGCGGAATGATAGTGTTGAATTAAAGTCACTTTACTTGTGTCGCTTAAGTTTGCACCATGAAATCGAAAGGCAGGGGGAGGGTGTTATACTTTCGTTCAAACTTTTCTGTTTTACAACTGAAAAGTGTTAAATTGATTTCGTTGAGAAACACTGTCGTCGAAAGTTTTCTCGTTTCTAACCTCCTCCACCCCCCCCCCTAAAAAAAAACAATAAAAAATAAAATAATGTCGTAAAATGTCGTATAAACCACAGAAAACAACTGGTTTTTCTCAACGATAAATCACAAGTTGCTGTCCTTATTTTTTTTTAAAAAGAAACTCTGAAGCGACGATTGTATTTTCTTCTACACCACAACATAAGGAAGTCTTCGATTAGTTCCACGTGTGATTTCGCTACTATGCGACAAGAAAAATCCTTTCATATGATCGTTAAAGAAAATTTCGTTAAACATGCAACTTCATGAGGTGGTGATCGCAAATGTTTGCGAACTAAATGCTGGAGTTTTGCCACCCAAATGGAAATTTCGATACAAGCAAATTTTGTTTATTGACTTTCCACATATGCGATTTCGTAATGTGTGACAAAGAAAAATCCTCCCAGATGATCGCACATATGCAGTGAAATTTCGCTATTACTAGTATGCCACTCCCGTCGCAAAAGACTTATCCCAGAAGTCCAGTTTCATTCATGGTCAAATTTAGAATGCATACCAATGTAGATGTAGGGGTGAACAAAGACCAAAGTACTCGATTATATTGAGTTTAGACATCGATATTGGCGTCTCATTCGTCACTCAAGAATCTTAGTTGCGAGTTTGTGACGTGGTGACAAATGACAAACGACAGAAGTTTTGTCACTTCGTGGATTGCGATTCTCGAATGTGTTCCATACAAGAAATTTTGCTAATATGCGACTATCAAAATCCTCCCAATGCTAGCCACATCCTAAAAAATTTGCTACTTATGCGATTTTGTGGTGCACAAGTGACTGAAACACTGGTTTTAATCAGTTCATAGGAATTTCAAACTACTCGATTTTCACTTTAATGAGAGTTTTCAGTGAAACTCTCGCATAAATTGAAGGCCTGTTTTCAACTCCTCCTTTTTCCTCCTTCGTGAGAATATCGACCGATATATATTTTTTTTTCAGTTCCGTATTATTAATCAAAAAGTGCGATTTTAATGAAATCTAAAAATCGCATCTTCGCGTAAAAAAAAATACGCAACTTTGGTGAAATATAGTACACTTTCCAGTGTACAATATAAATCCCATACCAAATCAACCTAAGATGGCAGCAGTAAATCTTTTTTTTAATACACCGACACACGTCTAATACGAATTAATGGCCTACCCTAGCGTTTATTTATGGTTTGCCTCGTGTTTTTCTTCGTCTATACTTTCCCCCAGTTTATATATATGTTGTTATTATTATTATTATTCACTCGCTTTTTAACGACCAGCGGAATCGATGATAAGAGAATGAAAGAGTGAAGAAAAATAAAAGAGTTAGGTTTATGAGATCGCAACCCTTTTTTTTTCTCCGCAAGAAAATCGTTTTGTGTATATATACTTCAAGATAAATTATTTCCCTCGCTTTACGATTTTTTTTTTATTCTGCGTAATAAGTACCAACTTAAAACGTACGGGCAACATTTTATTTTCATGCGATTTCCATTCGGCGAAGTTGTGAGAATTTACAACAACGTAAATTCTCTCTTCTTCTTTTTCGTACTCTTCTTATTATGTTGTAGTTGATAATGTTATATTATAGCGGGTTTCGGTCTGGTGCGATAATCTGGTTGTCACACAAAGGTGTGACAAATCTCTTTCGCGCAAAGAGAAAACAAGCAAACCAAAATAACCCAATTTTAGTCGCAAAACTAAAGGCGTAATTCGATTCGGAAAGAAACAAACTATCGATCACTTCATTGTCGCGAAACAAATTAACGTCGAAAAGCAGAAACAAGAACGAAAACAAAATCAAAACAAAAAACAGACAACCCGAAAACAAAAACAAGAAAACAAAGTGAAATACATTGGTTGGAATAATTCGATATAAAGCTAAACATGTCATAAAAAAACCGAAACCAAAAACAAAAAATCAGAAAACAAAACTGAAACTGAAAGCAAAACCAGAAAAAAGTTGAGAAAACAAGAAAATTAAAGAGAACCGGGTATTTTTCTGATCAGCTGAGAGCCGCTTGTGGCGCTACTTGCTTGTACTGTACTTGGGTTATGGGGTTGGTGAGGTTAATTAAACAATTCACAATATTACTGATACATTAAATTCATTAATCATACATTTAATACTTTTTTTGCTTGTTTAACTAACCTTACCTCACCCCAAACCACATAACCCAAGTACAAGCAAGTTGCGTCACAAGCGGTTTAATCATAAAGTACTGAGAACTGAAAACATAAGAGAAATACATTCTGTTAGAACATTGATATAATACTAGAAGCTCTCAGCCAGAAAACTGAAATCAAAAGCAAAACCAGAAAAAAAAAAAAACTTAAAAACCAAAAGAAACCGAAACCAGAAAAAGAAACTGGAACGCACAACAAAACCAGAAAAAGAACTGGAACGGAAAACCCAAATCAGGAGAAAAGAACTGAAATAAAAACCCAAATAAAAAGCAGAAAGATTGGATTGGTTAGAATGATTTGATTTAAAACTTAGGGTTACCATCGAAAATCGGATTACTGCGTTAAGAGAGGATTACGGTACAGATTTTGAAAACCAACCAAACATTTTTTAACAAATTCATTTTATGTCGTCAACTGAGCAACAAGACAAAGTTAAGTTCCCAATTGGACATCCAGAAACCGCGTTAACTGAGGATCATCGTGTTAATCGAGGATTACGATAACAGGTGGTAAAAATATCTAGTGATGTTTAGAGATCTTAACAAGACGAGATACAACCTAAAAAAAGAAAATGAGAAGCAGACGCCAAAGCACTTTTACGACCAGAAGCGATCAATCCATAACTTGACACTAAGCTGGCATGATCAATCGATCGTTTCACATTATCTCTCTCTCCCACACACATAAGTAGGAAAAAGCCGACCATAAATCAAGCAAACTCAAAGTCAAACTATCAAAAGAAATAAAACTGAAAAAAATATATATATATAAAACAAAAAAAATGACACTGGGAATAATCAGTCCATAATTTGACACTCGACGGGAATGATCAATCGCTCAGATCATCAAGTGTATAAAATTATCAAAAAATAAGGGTCGAGGTGTAAATACTGAAAAAATAAAGACAATAACAATGTAAGAAAAATGACATTCCAGGTTGTCACCGGGTACACGTGATACTCCCTCTACTATTTCGAACAAGAATAAAATAAAAATGGCCTAAAAACGAGCGACATGCTTCGGCCATTACACTTTCCTCTCCAACTCCCCGAGGCAACAACAACAAAATCCATCAACGGTTATGTTCTTTTCCGAATAAAAAAACACACAAAAAAATCGTCATCATTGTTGGAGAACATATCAATGCAGAAAAGGATATATATATATATAAAAGCTATATATGTATAAATATATCCATTTTTAGAATCGTTGTTAGCCTAGTCATCATTTCGTAGGAAGTCATCAAAGAGCCCTTACGGGAACATTTTATTTTTCTTTTCGACTACTTTTGTCATTTTCCTTCGGAATGGAATAATAAAAGAAGAAAGATAATATCCGTCCATGATCCCCTTAGAGATACTGAAAGTGGATACATAAAATATGAGTTGTTTTTATATATATATATATAGATATTTATTATTATATATTTATTTTTATTATCTATATGTAATAATAATTTTACGAATATCAGAAATAGTATACAGTTGAGCTTCGCATAACGAGCCACTTCTACAATGATATTTCATAGAACGAGCATGTTTCAAGAGTGAAATCGTTCTTCATACAACGAGCAAAACTCGCACAACGAGTTTCTTCTTCCCTATCTTTTTACTACAATTACAACTATATTTCCATATTTTTTTACACAAACATTTTTTACTAGAAATAAACCCCGTGGTTGGCATGGTAACCACGGGGTGTCTAGAGGTGTCTTGTGTTTATTCAGCTTGTGTACAATTTTTAGTTTACTATCTCATTTTTGGTGTCGGTATGATAACACATCTATTATCCATTGCAATCGAAGGCTTGCCTAGAATAACGTTGTATGTTACAAAAATTCAATATTGAGATTATTATGGAAAACTGTGCCAAGCTATATATGGCTAGCTGTGCCACATATATATGAGCTGAGTTTGTCAATAGACAAACTTATACCTACCTAAACATACATATATCACTTCGAAATTGGGCACCTAATAGGTGACAATCAATGTGTTGCTGAATACTTCGTTTGCCATTTACTAAAAACTATGAAATGTCACATGCAACGTTATTCCGGGAAAGCCTTCGATTCATTGGTTGTACTGTAATTTAAATTCGCACTCAGATTGGCCTTATGATCACGTGGTACATTATTATTACTTCTCTTACTCTTAAACGGAAATATCAAAGTATTACAAAAATATTGCCACTATGAATACTGTCCATCACATTTTCCATCTATTAAGACACTTTTCTCACATGTACAACCAATGTCCTATTTTTGGCAACTTCATCACCACCACATGACATTTAATGAATCCCCCCCCCCAAAAAAAAACACGAGTGAAACATAACAAAAAAGTGAAAAAAAAGCAAGATGAAAACAAACTTCCATTGTCTCGTTTTCATTGACTTACTACTAGCTACACACAGATGGTGGCCATCACTTGAGTTAAAAACCCACAACAAGGTAATAGCTCTCCTCCTCTCGCTTTTTTCTCTCTTTCACTCAATTTTTTCCTCTCTCTCTCACTTTCTAACCCACCAATCTTTTTTCCACGACCTGACAACACCTGCCCAAAGAACACCATCAGAGAAGAAATTGAGAAGATGGAAGTACCTAGTAGTAAAAGAGAGACCAGTCACTACCATCTGCTAGAGTCTTTTCACTAAGAGGAACTTCCGAAAGGCCAAGTAAAAATAAAGAAGAAGAAAAAATCTCGATCAAGATGATGACGATAAGCGAGAAAAATGCCCGGATGTTGAGGGAAAAGTTATTTTTTTGGTAGGAAATAACCAACAAAACAAAACAACTACACCAACACCCACCCACCCCCCTTTTCTTTTTACAAGAAACGACAACAAGATTATTTTGCGTCGTCTTGGGTCTCTTTAAGAAGAAAAAAAATACTAGAAAGCAGTCTTCTTTTCTCCAAAGACTTCTAAAGATGAAAAACGCAATTTTACGTGGTCCAGATTTCGTGTGACACCCTAAATAAAAATGGAAGACAAGGTTGGACAATACAAGAGAAAAAGAGAAAAGCGTTTTACAAGTCATTTTCCTCGGCACTTTTCCTCTTGATTAGCGCAGTTTTAATAAGGTGGGGGAGTGTTGCCATTTTTAATAACACGTTCTCGACTTAAGTTGTCATTCGGGTTCCTTAATTAGAAAACCGCCACTGCCGCGAGTGAGACAGTGACCTTAATCGTTTAAGAAGTTGAGACCTCCCGTGACGTCAGTCGAAACCGCCGTTGACACAAAGATGGCCAACGTCGATATCATCATCCAACAAATGGGTTTTTTAGCTCTTTTGTAGGTTAAAAATGACCTTTTGAAAATGTCCGTTTAAAATCATTCTTTTGAAAATGTTTTCAAAATTTGGAAATGGCCTTTTGAAAATTTGGAAATGGCCTTTTGAAAATTTGGAAATATCCGCTTGGATATGATCTTTCATAAATGTCCGTTTAAATACGTTTTTGAGGAAATGTTCTTTTAGAAACTTGGAAATGTCCTTACGACAATTTGAAAATGTCCTTTTGTAAATGCCCGTTTAAAAATTTACGTTTAGAAATGTTCGCTTGAAAACTCAGAAATGTCAGTTTAGAAATGTTCATTTGCAAATAATGCACGTTTAAAATTTTTCGTTTGGGCATATTCGCTTGAAATTTTAGAAATGTCTCTTTGGAAATACAGTATCACTTTGTTGCTTTCTGGCTAATGGGTGTTGATTGCCCATCGTTTACAACAACCCAAATTCCCGAAGGACCCAGCTTGTTAAACAGATCAGACCATAATCCAATCCAACCAGTCTGGCCATTGATTAACGGGTTAATCCACCAACGACAATGAGTGTCTGCTGCACCACAATGACTTCACACGGTATTTCCACATAACACACCACTCTTTCAAGAACACCCCTTTCTTCCTTCGACATCCATTAACTCCCACCCCGTCAATTTTCGCACTATCATCATCATCATCATCATCATCTCTTGCAAAATTTACGACGTCATATGGGTCCGCTGACAGCTCCATCTTCAAAGGAGCTTTTCAACAAGAAAAGTAGAAGGCCCCCTTTTTCTTTTTCTTCTGCTTCTAGATGGTGGAAGAAGAAGACCTCACCATCTAGTAAGAAGAAGAAGAGAGGAGGAGGAGGAAGAAGAAAAAGACCCAAGATCCTCGACTCGGATCTGCTCGGACGACTTGAGCCTCCAACGACACCGCGAAGCAAATCCCTTGGCCAATTCCCTGCCGAGTAGGAAAAGCAACCAATGGCAGGGCCCCTAATCCATGCCCTGATAAAATCAAACGAATGGCACCCCCATCCCTAACAACTCCTCACCCCTTCAAGCCACCCCCCTTTATTTTTCTCGACCTCCTTTCCACCTGCGTTGGCCACGCACTTGTTGCATCTCTTTCGCTGTGAAAACTTTGGAAAATGACCAACAAACGAGGTCTTTTAGGAGGTGGAGGGGGTGCGAATGACATTAAAATATATCGGTAACCAAACTATGAATGATCTGCGTCCTATTTATAACTACTGTATATGCAGATGAATCTATTAATTCCAATTGGCGATTCGATCTATAGGTGTTTTCAAATAGCGTCACGCTCTCCCAACTATTAGGAGGTTCTGCATCACAAACGCGTGACGATTATCGATTTTATATCGACGATTTTCCAAATCGATTTTGGGTTCACGACACGTGATAACGAAACCTCGTTTACATAAACGATGATTTTTATAACCGCAATTTTCAGTACAATCTTATTATCGATTGAACAAGCTTAATTAAAACCAAACTCGTGAGTTGGGATGTCAAAATCTCGAGGCACTCGTACCGTCGATGTTTCGAAAAATGAGGCTAATTCAAGGCGTACCAGTTTTTAACCATCGATAAAAATTGATCATATCGCGAAAGAAAAAGAAGGTATTTCACCAATGTAAGATAAAATCCGTAAGGCAGTTATTGAGGAACGATTCACTTCAAAACATTGAGAAACAAACTAGGCCTACGAGCCAATGACAAAAAAGTTAGATTATTTTTTCCAATGGGCAGCAAAAAAGGGTCAACCATATCGATAAATATTGCCAACTAAAAGTAGCCCCGTGCCATGCACGGTGTTAATTGAAACAAGATTTGGATTTTGCGTTTTATTAAAATGTCGCTAGGTGTCACCCCTGCATTGATACGCGTTCCGGACCATGATGTATCTTCATCTAGTTCTCACAGAGATGAAGATACATAGAGGCGTTCCGGACCATGAAGCGTTTTCACGGAGATAAAGATTAGATAGAGGGAGGTGAAGACTTGGGCTATTCTTATTAAGAATGCTCATGACAAAAAAAAATCGTCACGTCGATGAATTGTTAACCTCAAAACACACCGTTACAAACCACTCTCCAAAGTGAAGATGGACATCATCAATTGAAATTGGTGTGAACCGCTTACAAAATTGAGGAAAAATTATCATTTTCAGAAAAAAAGACAATCGCCATATCATAAAGTTGAATCATTAACCTCCAAACATCGCATTACAAGTTGAATTCTAGTGGATGCAGAATTCTATCGAGTACCACTACCTTCTTAGATCATGACATAATTATACTTTTAAGTATCATATGTCATGCTTGGTACAGAAAACAGTAGCTTCTTCATGTGTCATGTGTCTTCTCTTCGGCATTTTTAACATAAAACGATCAAAACAAAACCCTTTTGACCAACCCATCTCTCATCAACGTTTCCATACAATCCAATACTCCCCGTGTCGACTTTGTATAAATGACGTCAATCCTCGAAAAGAAACAACGGACACTAACTACCAACTGACCTGGTGGCTTATTCCCCCGCGACGACCATAATGGGGGGCTCCCGAACGAATATTAGAGCACGAGAAACGAGAGAGAGAGAAAGAAACAAGCAAAATCGATCCTCGGTCGAGAAAGAAGCCCCCTGGGCCTGGAGGGCCCCCCAACTGCTTCACCTTTTGCTCTTTTGTGTATGTTTCGTCGATCGTTAATAGAATCCGACCATTGGGGGAAACAGATGGATATCATCTGTCAATGGGAGATGCTGCTACTGCTACTACTACTACTACTACTAAACATACCACAGTTAGCCAACCACCTGATGCTGACAGTGACAACAACGCTGCAACTCCAAAGTCATCAAACGAACATCGATCCTAACTTTTGCTCCGTATCGTTTCCAGTAATGTAAACGTTACTAGACACAAACCGACAACGAAATTACGTTTTATCTAATATCTAAACAGTCATCCGTCCAATCCCTTTGAACCTCAGCTCTGCATGAATACAAACTAATAACCAACAAATTCAGCGTGGTGCATAGTAGTTTACAATTGAAGGACTTCTGGCAAAATAATGATAACCCACATTTTAAAAAAATTTTAAGTGGAGCCCTTTTTTATGATGAGAAACTCCATAAAGTAACATACTGAGCAACGAAGTGATTCTGTATATTAGATTGTTAGACTGTTAGAGATCATATTAGACTGCCATTTTCTGTAAAATCCAGAAAGTGATAAAGTAACTGGCTAAAAATGGTATTGTACTGAGGGATAGTTTGGTGTAAAAATGTAGTTTCTAAAAGAAAAAAAAAAGTAGTGTGGCTTATCACTATATTGCCCGAAACCCTACAGTTTTTGACGTAGGACTACGTCTTTCTTTTTCGGTTTACTGTATGTTGGGGGGGGGGGAGGGAAAAATTCATCAAATCGATTAAGATCTATCAGCAGATGGACTTTTCCAGAATACGTATTTCTTTAAGCAAACAACCGTCCAATGTCCTATGCATTGCACGATGCAGTGGAATACGGCTATATTATAACCATGGAATAATGTTTTATTTCCATTGTTTAATGTTATCAGCCGGCTACTGCTATCAAAAAAAAAAACACGTCACAAAGTGATCGAAATAATGGTTATTATAATCACGAATAAAGTTATCAATCGGTTATTATCATTGTCCCAACAAGACATTGTTTTAATCAGCCATTTATTGTTATCAAAAACGCACTGGTTCCAAAGTGGTCACAATAACTGTATAAGTTTAAAGTAACGCCATACACAGTAACTACACCACCTTGTTTGTGTACTCTACGTGGTACAAAGTTAATTACCCGTGCAAATACGTGTACATTTGGCAAAATATTTAAACTAACCCAACATCCATCGCAGGATCCCTTTCACCTGAACTCGGTACGATACAGAGTAAAACCACTCATAAATACACTGATCTGGGTACTGAAACGTAGTACACATTACAAACTTGTTCACATTTTCACAAAATAAACAATGCAACCATGCAATTCGTCCTATGTCTCTTAATAATAAAAAAGATGCAAAGTAATAAAATTCATTCATTTCTATGTTCGAATTCTGCACCTATTTACTTTTCACTACTTAGTACAGTGTTCTTCACCACAAACAAATCCACTTAAGTGACCCAACCATGCAACCTCTTTTATTTACACATGCAGTATACTACTACATTGAATCGCATATACTTGTCATCGCATTCTAGACAACGAAACGACAAAGCAGCATCCCTCGAATCTTATTTCGAACACTATATTCCTCCTCACACGAGTTATTAGATTGTTCTGCCATCAGTTTTTCGGATATTTCCACTATTCCGGAAAGAAAGAAAGAAGAAAAAAGGTGCAGTCAAAGTTGGATGCAATTACAGTTAGAGAACATATCTTACACCAGTCTACTCTATTTCCAAATAAATATATATATTTATAAAAAAACCCGTAGCCCTTTGGCTCCTAAAAGTGAGTTTTATACGATCGCCGCAGCTGAGACGATGACGAATGGCGCATGTGCAGTTTGTTCTGAAAACGAACCAATTCTACAACTTCGATCGCAAAGAAGAAGAAGAAAGTAATCACCTGAGCTCTACAACTAACCAATTTCAAGAAACACGCACAAAAAAAATAAATAAAATCAGAGAAACTTGGAACGTTTTTGAACAAAACAGTATAGGAAAACGCGTTATAGCAAGGTTTTTTTTTGTGTGTGGGAGGGGGGGAGCAGGGGATTGATTTATAAGAGATGCTAAAAGTAGCCATCATTTTAGATAAGAATGCAAGACCAACCAAAAAAAAAAATATATATATAAGACTGTCTTGCACGAATTTATACTACAAGAGTTAAAGAAAGACTCTTTGCACGCATACAAGAGAAAAACCTCGTATAACGCACTCGCAAACAACGTAATACGAGGTTTAGAGAAACAGATTTTTTATAAGGAGTTATAGAACTGAAACGGTATCATAATGAAACCAAGCTAAAGCATAAAACTTTTAATAAGATTAGCCTAAATCTTCACCTTTCTCTATCTATCTTCATCTCTGTCCGGAACGGCCCGGAACGCTTGGTCCATCCAAAGCGGTTTTTTTTTCACTTACTGCTCGTGACAATGCAGCGGTGACACCTAGCGACATTTTAATAAAACGAAACCTTCAAAAATCTAAATCATGTTTCAATTGAAACCGTGCATGGCACGGGAAAACCTCCAGTCTTAAAAAAAAAAAATAAGCACCTCGTATAGCGCGTTCCAGTGACCGTGTAATGCTAAGCATCCTTATGCGAAATTAAGAAGGAGAATCGACATACCATTAACACACATCCATCCTCTGTCTCCAAACCGTATCTTTACAACACTCTGTATAGGACACACACAACCGTTGACGAAGGTAAACTGATTACACTTCTACATTTTTACAAAACGAGTAAACAAACTATGCAACAGTCTCATACATAACTCCACTTCACCAGTTATTCAGGACACGCCATGAATAGCTTGCTGGTCCTCACCCTGTACATTGTGTAGAGTACTCTAGCTAGCACCATTAAGACTAAGAGCGATGTTTGCAGCCAGCTACAGGTGGTTGTTGTTGTTTATATTACTTCCATTTTTTTTCATCCCTCATTCCTCTTTTCTTAAAAAAAATGTCATACCCTACAGAAAACAACATCCCCTTTAAAAAAAAAAATTCCCCCCTCATCACCCACACAAGATGGCGGTGAAAAAGGGGGGGGGAGAACATTAAACAAGAAAGGCATCCGAGGGAAAAGGGGGTGGAGGTGGATTCCCTTCTTTAGAGGTGTCGACGCCTTCCAAGTGCACGTGTTGGCGCGTGCAATTACACAATTAGTGAACAGCTCGCGCCACAGCGACCGCCAAATGGCTCCCCCTGGTGTCGACTTGCCATTCGTGTTCTCTCTCTTTCTCTATCTATCTATCTCATCTGTCTCTACTCTCTCCTCCCCCTCTTTCAGGATCTCTAAACTTTTAAGCAGTTGCTTTTTTATTTTCACTCCAACGACGGTTCACTTCTAAAGTGCGGACGTTTACAATGTGACACTGAATTTAAACATCTATTCCTCATCTTAACGATTCCTTCTCTCGCTGTAACGCGATAGCATGTTTTCTTATCTCTCTCTCTCTCTTTTTCGTTTGTTTCCGAAATACGAATTGATTTTCGTTATTGAGAATCGTATTGAGTTTCCTTATAGTATCTACCTCTTTTTTTTTACGATACCGGTATTAGATGCCCGTCCCGCTTGTGGCGCTAGTAGCTTGGCGTGTTATTATTAACTAACCTAAACTAATCTCTATGGATATGGATCCCAAGTTTTAAGTAATTAAATATAAAATACTGATATTTATACCAACAGATACTAGTTTAGGTTGTTCAAAACACACCAAGGCATTAGCGCCAAAAAGCGGGACGGGCATCTAATCCACAACAAGTACCAAGCAAAGATTTCGTGTTGCTACTTTCATCATGTTTTCCGGTTTACAAAATGATACTTTTCGTCGTTACGAATAACCACCAGAATGACATCCGAAACATTCAGAAAAACAAAAATGTCCACCTATTGAGAACTTACCCATATAATACGTACCAACGTTGGAATAGTCTGCCACTTGCATTACGTAAATTGAGTGTTATTAATGTTGATTTTGATACTAGAACATTTGCGAAATTTGATAAAAAAAACTCTATAAGCATATCCTGTGAAATCATCGATTACATCATTGTTGTTAGAGTTCTCTTTTATTTAGTACAGGTTTTGTTGAGTAAATCGTTGTTAAGGTTATTTTGTGTTTTTATCAAATCTTTTATAGATCATTGTATTTATGACTTTTGTATTGTTCGATTTGTTGGATCGTTTGCTGAGAAAATAAAAAAATAAAATAAAAACAAAAACAACAACACAATTCTTTCGTAAATCGAAAACACAATGTGCACTTCATCTACATTA
Source organism: Cryptops parisi (assembly GCA_034695005.1). Lineage (NCBI taxonomy): Eukaryota > Metazoa > Arthropoda > Chilopoda > Scolopendromorpha > Cryptopidae > Cryptops > Cryptops parisi. Next base: position 7,693 of record JAQIWH010001389.1, on the reverse strand, counting down.
CATATTACTTTGTTTGTTTTTTTTTCATAACAACATGTGTAGAAAAAAATTCTCATTGTAACTATAAATTCGATTTACGAATGCTTCCTTTTTTTTAAAAAATTTATGACTTAATTTTTTTATCAAATTTGTTTTCCAGTAAGTAACATTCGTAAATCGAAAACTGCATATATAAATACACGGGTTCTTTTTCTTTCAACTCGTCCACATCTTCTATTAAACTTTCTTCCTTCCCAGCATTCCTATCATCATCATCATTCTCATCCTCGAGGCCTCCGTTTCACGCTTAAGAATGCGTGAAATGAGTCGAGAGGTTGTAATTTTCCTTTAGCTTCCTATTTCATTCCCTACGCCCAAACTAATCCTTCATCGATTATTTTTTTTCTTCTAATCCCCTACTTCTTCCAGGTTTTTTTCCCTTTCATCAATTCCAATTCCTATTAGCGAGGGTGTTTATTAATTTGTCTGAAAATATCGTCAATAACAAATACGCGTGAAAAAAAGAACATCGTCATCATCAACAACAACCTGTTTTTCTTTTCATTGAATAAACCTATCACGCTTTCGTGACACCCTATTATCTACTACTACGTGTGTAATAACGAATTACACACCATTAGCAGAAGTGCATCGAAACTATATAAAATGTTTCCGCAAAAAGGATTTATTTTTCATTTTTAAAAAATAAATAATCCTATAGTTTGTTACAACCACAAAAACATTTTTTCGTAAGCTCAGCTTAAAATGTACCGTATTAATTAATATGCCTACAAAACTAAAATTCTGCGCTGTGAAAATTTGTTTACTTTATATTGGAGCATTAGTATTTGTCGTTTAGCTATGCGCTGTGTCATGCTGGAAAGCCTTCAAAAGCTGTAGCAATGCGCTGTGCTTGGCAGAAAAGCCCTACAAAGCTGTAGTTATTCGCTGTGTTTTACCGAAAAGCGAAACTGTCTACTTTAGAAACTAAATTAATTTCGTGGTAAATCTATGATTCAGTTAATTAAGACTGTTTACAAACATAATCAGTACAGTTTTACATAAGATTAAACTCCTCAATAACTTCTTTAATAACATTCCAGCAAAAATATTTCGTTTCGCCAAAGGTAGGGAATCACACGTATTAAACTTTGCGCATGATGCTGCTAATAACGCTTTTACACGTTGATCAAGGGGCGACACCAACCCTAAAGTCATTACATCAAATACTAGCACATTATCACGTATAAACCGATTTTCGCTACTAATCACGTGACACACAAACATTTGCTACAGCCCAAGCTTACAACAATATTTTACATAAATTACAATAAATATACAGGGTGATTCAAAACTCCCTGACACACTTTTCAAGGATGGTAGGATACAAAAATAAGTCCACATAAACTTAAGGGAAAACATACTTCGTTTTCAAGTTAGACAAGAGTTTGGCCGCAATGCAAATCCTGGTACCACCTTGTAGAATGTTGTAAGGAGTTTTGAATCACCCGGTATACTGTGGTATATATCACGTGTTGAACAAAAAGCATATTCATATCACGTGTTGAACAAAAAGCATATTCATATCACGTGTACAAAAATGAAAAACACTTGTTCACAATTCCAAAAAACATCAACCCCACCAGTCTTGTTCATACCAAAAATGGAAACCACAACAAGTGAACATCTCGTGTTCATTTAACACCGATGCGGTTCATTACCAATCTTTAACGTCGACCATAAAAACCGTTTGATAACTTCTTGTCACCATTTGTCACCTCTTTTACAACAATAAATAAAAGATTCGTGTCGGTGCCCAACACACAGGATGGTCGTACTTTTTTTTTATTACTATTGTACTATTTTTGGTATTAACAAATAGCTTCTTTGACAATTCTCTGCGGGGTCATTCGCCCCCCTAGCACATCATGTATTATTTATGGATGTATCCGTGTCACGCAAAGCGTCGGCTACTATTGACATTTTTCACTTCACAAAAGAGGCAAAAAAGTAATGCATGTATAGAAAAATTTCCGTTGCAAAAGGGAAACGATAATTCACAACCCAACGAACGAGCTAAAAATAAAAAAAAATATATAATATCGTTTATCGAATTGTGGTTCATGGCACCTTCCGGTACAATAAATATGTTATTATTTTTACCCGTCAAAGAAATTTTTAAACCACATTTTATTAGCTGAACGATTTAACATAGCAATATAACAAATCTCATTTCACGAACTACACTACACTCTCGAGTTTTTCGATTTACGAAATATGGCACATGTTACCGGTGATGCAAAGATTCGGCATTGTATAGCCTGTTTTAACAAAGTGTGAAATAACAACTTGCATACAAAATGTCTAGAATAGTTGAGGTTAGTTAACAACATCTTAAACCTTTGAACCTGAACTGACCTAAAACTTTTGCATAAGATAACTCTTCCAATGCTAATTTCATACTTTTAGACGAAAGAGCCTAATCCAGAGCATAATCCAGGTGCACAATGCCTGGATTATGTACATTGCCAGTAACACATGTCATAAGATCATTTTCAGCAATGTTTACTTCTGTCGATTTATTACTGTTGTTTTGAAATATTTTGTTTTGAAAAAAAAAATATCAAAAACCGGTTCAAAAAAAACCGGTTCACAACATGCGGTTCATGAAAAACTGAATTCAAAATCAGATAATCGCATTCATTCGTGAATTCAAGGAAAATTCGGGAAACCGGTTCAGAAAGACTGGTTCACAACATTCGGTTCATGAAAACCGATTTGAAAATCCAACTCAGAATGAGAAAACATTCGTAAAGAAAGATTCAGGAAACCGGTTCAGTAAAACCGGTTCGTTCGAAAATCGCACTTTCATAAAACAACCACCTTTTTTCTTTACGAAGTTAAGACGTCCGTTAACTCCATTTGTCGTTAAGATGACAAATGGGCTTTCGTGTTCATTGTTTAACACAAACCCTATTATTGAACCTCTTGATGAACTCGGATTCAGCAATCCGTGAATGAGTACACAGCTCGTTTAAATTATCATCCTCGCGCAAACTCATTCGGAAACGTCAACAGTCTCATTCCATATCAAGACTAGTGTGTAAGCCCCCCCCCCCAAAACAACTGGGGAAAGTATCATCACGAGGGATTAATGTGAAGGTAAAATCAGTTAGTTTTAGTAGCTAAAGGGGTGGTGGTCGTTGTTGTCATGGCAACAGCTGGCGCCACAACTCTTGTCAAAGTGAGGTTCACCAATGGAAAACGACTGTTGCACTTCCTCAATCCTATTCGTACTGCAGTGGCAACAGTAGTGGTAGTAATGTACCAAAAGGATTGAAACAACAGCTGCCACCATCACATCATCGATGTAGATAAAAGTCTCAAACGAAACAAAAAAGCCTCACCCGAAACAAAGTGTTGTTGTTGTTGTTGACGTCTCCATTTTCAATTGGCGTTTCGCATCGTGTTGTCGAAAATGGTACGTCGAACGAAATAAAGGTACACTATTATTGTTTCGATTTTTCGAAAGTATAAACTGAGCAAATCTTGAACTTTATAAACAGAGACAAGACTCAATTTTCGACGTATCCACAGAAAAAAAAACACACAACATTTCCGAGATGATTTGAAAACATAGGTGAAAATGCATCCGCTGGATCATCGAAGTTGAACCGGTTCGGGAAAACCGATTCAAACTGTAAACCTCAGAAAATTATGATTTTTTCTATTTTATGAAATTATGATATAAGCTTGCAACAAATACTGATTTTATTTTTTTAAATGTTACTGGCAATGTATATAATCCAGGCATTGTATACAATACCTAGCCTCTTTTGGCAAAGCATGAAATAGCATCTTGTATAGTTTAAGTTAGTTAACATTAAGTTAACATTTTCGCTAACATAAGTGATTTAAACCTACATTTAGGACTAAATTTAAACTAAACTCCTGCATAACTATCACAATGCTAGTTTCATGCCAAAAGATTCCAGACATTGTTATACAATGCCTGGATTACAGTACGTATATACATTCTCCGTAACAGATATAAACGGCAGAAAATAATGCTTTTTTCAAACAGACCACTAAATTCATGAAGATAAAAAGGTTCTTAAAAACCGGTTCAAAGTCAAAATATTTTTACCAAACAAAATACTTAACTTTTGAAGTATAACCCTCCCCCCCTCCAATACGAGTTACAAAATCTCCCAAAAGCACCAATTTTCTAAGTGTAACCTGTAAAAAATAAAAACTTTCGGATGTAAGGGGGTTCAAAGAAAAACCTATGCAACAGAAAACACTGAAATTTTTGAAGTGTAATCCGCAGAAAATGCTATGTACTGGTTACGTACAAAATACCAAACTTTCGAAGTTCGAATGGAAGAAAACATTTTCGGACATGAGTCGATTCTAAAAACAAAACCGGTTCAAAGGTTATACCGAACGAAAAATTAACCAACTTTTCGAAGTTGTACGATCCGCAGAAAATATTAAACCACTTTATGATGCATAGCGCAATTTTAATTACAAAACTTTTTTTTTCAGAACTTAAACTTGATTAAGGTTAAACTCAACGATTCGTTTCAAACTCATTACGCGTCCATTAACCAAACAACTTTTCGTTTCAAACTCGCGCCAAAAAAAAGCTACCCTAATAATAATAATGATACAAACATTAGAATACGATATCAATACAGTTCATCGCTTACCGTAGGATGTACCCTCATAGTGATGAATATAAAGTGTCACTCGTGGATGAAGTATTCACATAGTATCAATTATGCGATACTAGGATAACGACTTAGCAAACAAAACAAACAAACAACACTGGAATCGGCCTTTCATTAGACAGGTGTTAGCGCGCAGAACTGCTCGACGCCAAATGAAAACTATTTTCAGGATTCGCTTTCTCTGTCGTGTCACTGGCGCTACAACCAGCGCCAAATCGTCATTCGACAAAAACACGTTGATAAATTTTAATTTCAAATTTAATTTCAAATAATAATAATAAAAAAACAGAATAAACAAATTAAATTATATAACAATATTCAATAATATATTATAAAGAAAAATTATATTTTGCAAAAATATTTTATCATTGAGAGATTGCGCAGGTTTTAGCGAAGACGCGCATGCGCACAGATTTCGATTAAGATATCAGAATAGGCCAAAACAGTGGGTTATAATATTAAATAAATAAATAAATAAATAAATAAATAAATATATATATATATATAAAACACTTTTTAAATTATCTAGATAACTCATCGTCTTGTACACATAAAATATATTACCGTACAAATACAGTATATTGTACACATAGAAGATATATATACATAAAAATGTATATAAAAAATGTTTAAATAAAAATGATATTTTAGTTTTCGTTAAACGTATACGTTAATTAAAAATAAACAAAAACTATTCAGATATTATACGATATTAAAACTAAAAAAGTTTTTCTACGAAACTAATATCGTTTAATTAATACTAATATTATGATTTAATATCAAATTTTGTACTTTTTTTAGTGAACATATTTTTTGTAAAAACGTACCTCCATATATATAAAAAAACAAAACAAAAATCAAAATCAATATTTATTTTTACTTGTAGAACAAGGATCCACTTACAATTGAATCAATAGTTACCTAAAAAATAAAACACGTTTCGTGCAATTATAACCTGGAAATGGTCCAAAAACGTAACCCTTATTATTTATAACGAAAACCAATATGAATAAAAATGCAAACGTTGTTATGTATCGATCTCTTACTGCATATATATTTTAATAATCGTCAAAAACTTATATGGTGCCGTCAATGTATAAAATCCACGCATTCTACAGAATGCCAAGCATGGTTTAGCCGAAGTATGAAATCAACAGTGAAATTGTTACGTTATGCACGAGTTTAGGTTAGATTTAAATTTAAGCCTAAATTTAGGCTTGATATTTACAGAGAAAACGTTATTAACTAACCTAAATAATTCTATAAGATGTTATTTCGTACTTTGCCAAAAAAAAACTAGAGATCATATACAAATACCGAGGCATTGTGTACATTGTCAGGATCCTATACACTTTCGGTAATAATTTATATAACGTTAACAATTTTGATAAACAGACCGAGCTCACATTTTGCTTCCCATCATAACATCTGTGCAATGTAAAATAAACAACCATCGGGCGGTCGTTTTCAAAAACTAAACATTTTTCATTAACATTTTTAATATACTGAATTTACAAAAAAAAATAATAATTGACACAAAACCTTATCAAAACTAATTCAAATACCCAAAAATAATAAATACCCCCACAAAACTATATAAAAAAAATTTACAAAAAAATAAACTAAATGAAAAACAAATTTTCCACCATATTTGGTGACATGTTTTGCCAACTACCACTAAATCAATTCAAAATATCCTTCATTTTTAACCCTTACAAAATAAAACTTTTTAAATAAAAATAAAATAAAAACCCTAATATTATTTTTCCTTAAAAAAAAAAATCAACTTTAATTTTAATCTCGACCATCCATTTTATCTACATAAAAAAATTACCCACAATTCCCTTTTTATTAGTATACGACCCTTACACTTTTTTTTCTGTACGTTCTATTATTTTTGGTATCAAAAGATAAATCATCTTTTTTTTTCTAATCTCTCGTGAGACATTTAAAAAGTCGGGGTTGATATTTTTTTAACACGTAATCTTGTGGTCTAGTGACCTTTGACTTCACCCTCTATTGGGTACTCATCGAAAACACATTGGCACATTGCCCATAAAAAAAAAAGGAGGGGAGAGTTAAAAATAAAAAGAATGGAATAAAGACACAAGATGGGATCAATTCGTTTCGACCGCGATTCACTCGAGGGCGCTTGTGTCTAATACCACAGAGTCCTAATGTCAAATGAAAAAAAAGCAAAAAACTACTCAATTGTGTTTTTTTATACATTTTGTATAAATATATATATTTACCTAAAGCTTTGTGAATGATGGATTGCTTCCACCATTTTAGAAGGTGATTGTACACATAATTTATTTTTCTTCCTTTTTTTCTGTGTTCTCTCTCTAGGGGTATAAATATCACACACAAAAAAAATCGATTTTAATTTTTTTTTCTCCATATACATTTAATATCTAACACTCGTATCATACCATAAAAAAACGTAATGCAATTTAATGATTCTTCAACTACCGTAAAGTATATTGTAACGTACACCATCCATAATGTGAAAATAATCGCTCCGTCATTTTATCTGTAACGTTACAAATCATGACAAGAAAATCACGTGCATTGTCCACACTGCCAAAAATCACGTGTTGCGACTCCTTTAACAATGCTCACGTGTCACGAGGTCTCCTCAAACAATGCTCACGTGTCACGGTCTCCTCAAACAAATGCTCACGTGTTACTAGCCAAATTAAACATTGCTCACGTGAACTACAACGTTCACGTGTCACGAAATCTCAAACAATGGTCACAAGTTACCAGCTCAACAATGCTCACGTGTCGGGCATCCCTCCTTAAACAATGCTCACGTGACACGCGCCCTCTTTAAATGGTCACGAGTTACGAGCTCAAATTTAATGCTCACGTATCGTGTACCCTCCTTAAACAATGCTCACGTGCAGGGCCGAGCAGAGGGTAGGCCAGTGATGCCATTTGGCATGGGCCTACGATTTTAGAGGGGCCTACTTTTGCTG
>JAQIWH010001388.1:0-32160 GCA_034695005.1 Cryptops parisi | reverse complement strand
TGATCCATGTCTGAGCCCTTATGTATGTGTACGTCATATACGCTTTGTGTTGCAGCATTCTGTCACTAGATGGAGTTGGTTGGTAGAATTGTGCTGTTTCATTTGTTCGTTGTTTCTTTCCCAGAATGGAAATTACATAGCCTTGACATTGGTCATCATCAATGCATGCGTTGATTCGGCCACCATCACCAAGCGATGGACAGCCGATAAAGTGAACGAGGTTCGATTCCGCGACAGGAATCGAAACAATTTTCATCCCCGTAAGAAGTACTTTTCGCAGCCTTCGAGACCTCGACTGCCGACGAAATGGAACTACAAGAACGTCGACGAATTCAGGGCACGCAACGTATTCGGTGCTCGCTTCTCCGACCCGCAAGAACGTCGCCCGTCCGACTTCGCAGGCAACAACCCGCTCAAGTTTCACGTTGAAGCCAACTACGAGGACACCGTGTGGCCAACTTTATTCGGGATCAACATCCCGTCTAACCAGGTGAACGTCGCCAACGGACAGAATGCTCAGAAACCCAAACGACGCAACTCCGAGCTGTCGTTCTCGGATTTCATGGACAACCGCCGCACGCAGTTCGATGACTACGACCTGCTGGACGAACCGCCGTTCATGAGCATGGGTCCGTGGAACGAAGAAATGTCGCGAAATCAACGTCCGACGCGGCGTTCGCAACGTTTCAGGGATCACCGAGAGAACGAGTTCAACAGGCAGCCGTTCAAAGATGAGAATGGAAATTCGAGAAACAACCGACCACAAGGTTGCCAACCAATCAAGTGCGCACGAAATACCAAGAACGAGAATGCCATCAGCGAAGACAATGCTGATAAAGAATCACGACAATTTAGACCAAACAACAACAATAATAACAACAATAATAATAATAATATACACAGTGAAGATGACGAAATCGAAATCGACGTTCCGCCACGTATGATGATGGAATTTTTCCGACGACACGGACTGTTCAGAATGCCCACATGGAACGAACAGAGCGATCCGAGGCAGGGGTTGAAAAACGTTAAAGTGGTCAGACCCCGTGGACCGATTTGAACATTTTCGTTGACTCACTATAACCTCATGCATTCATCTTCCTTATATATATATATACCATATTTTTTTGACATGTGCAATGACGTTCAAAAAGTTGTAACAACTAAAATAAGATCGCATATGTCCTCGATAAAAACCCTGTACAGCAAAATCACACGTTCACATAAGATTTCACTATCAAAAAATCATAATTCCTCACCCTGGTAAACACAATTAATCACCAATAAAACAATCTTATAAAGAAAAACGTTTTTTAAAAACCTCTTCCTTACCAAGTAGATCTTTTTTACACTTCCACAACATTCCGGCTCCTCCTTATAGGCTTCGTCAGAATAGAAAAAGAAGGCGGGAAAAAAAGGAAGTGCGAGACACGGGTAAACTATTGATACGGTCTAATCTCTAAATCTTCACTTGGTTTTCTTGCTCGCAGTTTCCTTTTTCCTACCTTTCGTTTCTTCCTGAAGAAGTCTCTGGGAGGGAGGTGAAAGGTGGAAATTTAAAAAGTTGGGCATTAAGTGGGATATTGCATGCCCATGTTCATATAAGAATGATTTCGACAAAATATTTAACGGATACTACAGCATTAAACTTTACTCATTACCAGCACATAATAAAAATTGTACTCAAGTTTACATTACAATACACACACCAAGGTCACCTACCCATTGTTAAAATTGCTTTAATCGCAGCTCCAGCAGCATCACCTGGTGTCACGAAGTTTCAACTAACCTGATGAAACGCACCAACCATTCTTGGTGTGACAAATTGAGCTATTTGTGCAGCTGTGATGTCGACTTCTTGCCAAACGAGTTTCCATTGGTTGGGCAAGAAGCCAATGTTACAGCAGTGCTCGAATTTGCTTCACTTGCCACACCAAAATTTGCGTGTAACAGTCGGCCTTTAAACAATCATTAGGAACTCGAAATCGTTCAAAACAACAATCTGTGTGAAGTTATTGAGAAAAAAAAATAAAACCTTTTTTTTTGTAAATAAAATTCCGTTTCGTATATATATCACGGCGTTTTATTATTATTATTCGTTTTAAGCTCGATCACAACTTTTCGATTCACAAGCAGAAACATTCAGTACATTGCTTTAGAATATTTTTTCTTTGTTACCTTCATTTTATTTTCCACAACTCGATCGAACGCAATGATTAACTCGCAAAGATCGGTGTGTGGGAACATATCCACAGGCACGGCAACGCTCGGTGCGAAACGATGTCCTGGCATTTTAAAATCCATAGGTTCACATAATCTGGAAGGAAAACCATTCGAATATATAAGTTACGTCGGTAATTTTGCGTAATCCTTTTTTTTTCTTCTTATAATAAACGAAGGCTTGCCGGGAAGAACGTTGTAAAAGAACATCAAAATTGAGATTATTATGAAAAACATTTCCTCATACATTGGCCTAGCTAGTGGTGCCACCACGAGGTAAAAAATAACACTACGTACCTGAGAAACTGAAAGTAAAAATATCGCAGTCAAGAAGAAACGTTGCCAGACAAAAAACATTTTTTTGCAATTTACTCGAAACTGTGATTTGTGACATACAACGTTCTTCGGGCAAACCTTCCAATGTTTAACATGGATTTCGCATCATGCATTTTTAAATTAATAAAATCTTATAATTCTAAATTCAACCAAAAACTTTCATTACGTCGACAACGTCGTCCGGAGAAAAATAAAAATGTCTAGATCAACTTTAGGTCAACTTACCGCAAAAAGTTGTTCAGTGCCGCACCATCCGATTTGCACGAAACGTAGACGATTCGTTCCACTTCACTGCATTTTCGTAATGCGTGAAGCACAGAGTTGGCTATTGAACAAAACCACACGATTTCCGTTTTTGAACATGCGAAACACATCACATTGAGAAAAAAAACAAAATAAGTGAAAAATGATGCCTCACCAACTCCCGCCCGCGTTGGATTCAATATGGTGGTTACGTTTTTCAGCTTCAATGATGCAAACAAGGTCGGCAAAATGTCCTCGGCATTACCATTGATAAACATTGCGTTGCTCATACCTATTGAAAATGCATCAATTTGAGGGCATGGTGATGTTGACAAAATGACCATTCATCGATACGAATTGGTCTTACATTTAATCCAACCTAAAAACTTGTATTACTTGTTTAGAATTAACCATTTTAATCAGTAAAGCTTACTATTTATTTCTGCATTGATTTTGGCATCCTCAACGGCTTCTTCGTTCGCTTCAATTCCAATCACCGAAAGGACCTTAGGTGCCAGAGTTAAACTTATGGTACCTAATAACCACATAAAATTGACAACGCTAAAAATGTAAGCTTTACACTGAAAAATAACACATAAACGATTAGTTTCTAGATGCTTAACTACACCAATAATTAACGATTCATTAATGTTTTTTTGCAAGATATGTCGAGCGATGGCTAACCTGTTCCTGAGCAGATGTCCACGATGACACTATCTTTGTCAGCGTTGCACATTTCGAAAATGACTTTGTAAAGACTTTCAGCAGCTTCCGTGTTGCTTTGGAAGAACGAACCGGGGGATATCCGAAAATTCAATCCCATCAACTCTTCGTAAAGATATTGCTCACCAAACAAATGGACGTACGGTGCGTCGATACTTGAAGAACGTTTGTATCGCCTGCAACGCCATTCTTATTATATGACTTATTATTACACGATTTTCCATAAAAAAATAAAATAAAATGAAACTACCTTGCTTGAAAATACATCGACGTAATTTTGCAGTCGGTAAGTGATTTAAAGTAGGAAACTATTTCAGCCTTTTGTTCATCGATTTCTTCCTGAGAAAAATAAAATATTCGATCCATGTTTTTTTACATATTCGTTTTTAACTCTCGATGCACAAATGAGTTTGGTGCCAAGACATTCGTTAAAAAGTGTCGGTCGGTGCCCTCGTTAATCCCAAAGCATCTAACTACGTTCGTTGAAAGTTTTGTTCCGTTTATGAGAATTCGTATTTCCGCCTTCTCTGTTATAATACACTAGAAGTAGACCAATGCTGTAGCATGGGGGCATGAGATAGGGATTCCGAGTTAGTAATACAAACTTTAGGTTCATAACTACAAAACTAACATAGTTGCACTTTTTACGTTTACAACCAACTCCATCTAGTGATAGGACGCTACAATTATAACACTAGTTTCGATTTTAACAACCACCAATAACAGCCGACTTGAGGAAAGATTCTGCACAATGGGCGGGACTAAAGCGTTCATGACACACACATACATGAAGAAATCCGAGTAATTCTTATTATTAATACCTGTGTTAAATTTTGTGGGTGCATTGTAACAATAGCCATCAATTCGTCACGTAAATTCGAACGCACTGTTATTCCGCGCCAATAACCTTTGTCGCTGTCAATCATATCGTAGGCGGGAAGAGGCGACAGACGGATAAAATTCTGGAAATGTTTTGCCACCTTTTTATGTAGTTGTTTCGTGATGGCTAGCGAGTCCACATTGATGCATCTAGCCGTTTGGTCCGTGAACCTGCCGACGAAAAATCCCACTGTCTTTGGATTTCCATCGACGCCGACGTGAATGCGGAATTCGTCTTTGTTGCGATACGCTTCGGTGACGGGTGACGGAACGACCGACCGCAGATCGCAGTTTAAACGGATCTTTCTTCCGTACGCCGCCGCTTTTTCATCCAACTTGCTCTGTAGCGACACTAACACTTGTCGGCATCGTTTTTTCTTCACTTTCAACTGTTCTAAATACGAGAGCTCGTGTAGTGGTGTCAACGTACGAGCAAGATGTTCGTACTGGTTTTCGACGGTGAACGTGTCTTTTGGTGCCTCCTCGACGCATCCTTCGACGTTTTCGACAGTTCCACTCGACGGTTTCAGTTCTCGTGGAAGATCTTGAAACTCCTCTTCTAGCTGTCGAAAGTGTACTTTTTCTTTTTGCAGATTTATGGTCTTTTTGAAACTAGAAAAGAAAACGGAATACCATAGAATCAAACAAAATTAACATACTACATCATTATACATATATAAAAAAAAAAGCAATAACAAATTCATACGACGTCAAAACGAAAAATCAATTTCACTAGTACACTCTCATTTATCCAAACAAACTATTCGCTATATTGAAAAACCAAAAAAGACGAATAATATTTATTTTTGTAATATGCACAGGCCATACAGTAGTAAAATTATGTTAACGTTTTTCATTCACACATTTAGTTTTGCTGGCCTGTATAGGTTGTTGGACAGTTATATTGTGAACCCGTATTGAACGTATACAGTGACAAAAAAATTGAAAACGAGATTGATTTTCAAGTTCTTTATAGCAAATGCACATAAACTGAATGTTTGTAAACCGAAAGCTGCCTGGATATTATAAAACAATAAATTACTTCATATTTAATGAAATAGTAAAAATATCAAAATAGGTATACGTTTAATTCAAAAATAAATTTAAGTAGTGAATCATTGTATATACAGTATTTTGTACCAACATGAAATTCAACATACAAAAAATTACCTCCATTTCACGATACTCTATGATGCGATCATGTCATAAGCGTGTCGAGACAAAAATTTTAATAAAAACAAATTCATGATCGGATACGGACGGACATGAAAATCTTGTATAAAAATATGCATTGCAGTATAAAAACAAAATGATAATAATAATAATAATAATAATAATAATAATAATAATAATAATAATATAAATCAAATACATTTAGTCCTAAAACTCAGAATAAATCATGCTCGACATTCTCTAAACTTCCAAGGTCCAGTGAAATTGTCGGGCAACGGATCCGGGTTACGATAAAGCAAATCGCGCACCATGTACCCGTACGTGTACGGATACGACAGAATGTTCTTCTCGTCAAACTCGGTTATTTGAGAATTCTTATCCAAATACGATCGGTGTCGGATCAAAAGATGCAACGCGTGATACGACTTCCATTTGGGCCAGTTTTGTTTATACAGTTCGTTGATCAAGAAATGAACGCCAAAACTCTGCGGCACTCGATGAACGAGGTTAGGTTGCTTTTCTAAAATGCGTGTCGGAAGTTGACCTGCGTTATAATACCACAGTTCGGGTCTATAAATAAACCACAAAAAAAATATTTATATAATATATAAAACAATTGCATATATTTAAAAAAAAAACATTTAGAATGTTAATTTTATAGAAATAACACTTTAAATCGTCGGATTATATACCTGTAGTAACGATACGAATCGATCCACAGTTGAAGAAACCTTGCTTTTGGATGCGTGACGATGACTTGCGTTCCGAGGTTTGCTCCGACGGGCCAACCGATGACAAATTCATAACGTCGAAATTCGTCCAACGAACGGACGAGGTAAACGTCCAAATCCAATGCGATTCCACCGTATTGAGTAAGGACATCCAGACGAAGTATGTCTGCGGCGTGATACGCTGAACTGAACGGACGACCGAAAACAGCCGACGGTGCACGAACTTCGCGAACTTCGATGTTTGGCAAGTCTTTGATGATGTCCCAATAGCGCCCTTGCAACTGTTTGCAGTCGCAATGGATGATAATCTTATCTGGCTGTTGATTACACCAGACGGAGATCACGTTGACCATGTCGGAAAACGAAAGTGTTGGTTTGTTCAAACGGAAGAAGTGAACAATGTTGGGAACGATCATCTCGGAAGAACCGGAGACGTTGTCGAAAGACTCAAATTCGTCGACGGGTTTTGAAGCAACACGCTGGAAAGCCGTTCTCCATGCAAAAACGAGGACGGTGACGACAACAACGCCGATGCACCATTGAGAATAACGAAAACGCATCTCTGTTCCAATGATCGTTTTTTCACGCTACAACAGCCTTTCCACGTCATCGATGAATGATGATGATGATTACCAATGTTTCGATGTACTGTGCAAATAATCAGTAACGTCAGCAGTGATGAGAAACAATGATTTGTTGATTGGTCACAGCACTGCCATCTAGTCGTCAACTATATTACACTTCAGTAGATTTTGATATCTTTTTCTTTGTTTGTTTTCTGTTGCTGACTTTTTTGTTTTTTGTTTTGTTTTGTGTGGTTGTTTGTGTTTTTTATCTGTTTTTTTAGAAATATTGATCCCTCGTCTTGATAACAATAAGCAATAAACTTAAACCTCAAGTAGCAGTGTAGGTGCAGATTAGCTACCAGCGATATTTATTTCTTGATGCAATAAAGAAAAGTGCACTTTGCTGCTAACTTGAAAAAGCATCCAGAAAAATATTAGTGTGTTTGTATTATCATTACGACCAGCAAGATTTATGCTCTAAAAGCATCCAAAGCGAATGCACCCTATGTGTCCATATGAAATGTTGTTTGCAATGAAACTTGTTCCGATGACTGTCATATTGTGAATAGAAAAACCGTTAAAAAAATTGACAATCCGATAGTACGTCTTGTGCACACAACAACGTACATCGTGTGCATACACCTATAACTAACATAGTTATTACGTCAAGACTGTCTGGCGTTGCAATTTTCTTTGAAATCAAAAAGGGCGTTCTTTACAACTGTCCCGAAATTGAAGTGCAGGTGCGAGGGTGCGAGTGTCCATTATGGGTTTAGAAAGCGGATCAGGTTAGAAATCATTTTGGGGTAGTTGTAAAAAACATCCATAATCAAAATCTGTCAACATACAGTATAATACAATTCTTCATGAAAAATTTTTTCTCATAATTTATATATGAAGATACACATCATACATTAGAATATATATTGATCATTTTACAGGCTTGATTTGCGTTACATAAGGTAGCATTTATATTAAACATTTAATAGATATGTGATATAAATTTACTATTGTAGGTTTTTGTCCATTTTTGATTCAATAATGAAAACACTGTCACACTTTATATTATAATATCGACAATGTTTGTTGTTTAACACCAAATTGAAGTGGTTTTGTTTTATTTCACCTGTTTCTTTCTGAACGGACTCCTCTTGTTAACTGTGTTGTAACGACATCATTAATTTGGAAAATTCGTCTTGTAATTGACCTAAACATTATTTGCGATCCACATGTAGAAACCTTCAAAGAGATTAAAAATGTCTGCTCAGCAGCAACTGTACAGTAACGCCACCTACAATTCAATTCGTCAATTACACTGTATAAGAGATGAATTTAGTTTTACGCGATCACATTGCTGCTGGAATTTGCTTTTACGCGGTTTTTTTAAAAAAAAATTTTTAAATGTTTCTGGATAATTAAAAACAAATTTTAAGTTCTACTTAATAAATAAATACAAGAAATATAAACACATATCGTATTTTAATTCTCATTAAAAAGAATCTTAAAAGTTCCAATAAGTTCTGTCTCGTTATTCGTGAAATTAAAATTATTCTCTCCCAGATTTATATTTTGTTGTATCGACGTCATTTTTCCGCTTTCTCACTTTTTTCGTGTCTTTAGTTTTCTGGAAAACGACGACCAGTTCGCTTAGATTGGTGTGAGGAACCATGTCCACCGGTACGACGGTCTGAGGTAGAAAGGGAATTCCTTGCACTTTCGTGCTCCTTGGGACGCATAAACTGAAACCATAAAATAAATAAATTAAACTATATCAATAATTACCATGAACACTTTAACCATGAAAACCGTTCGACATACCGTAAAAATGAATATAACGAAGAACCAGCTGGTTGAGACGTGATAAAAATGACTCTGTTCACTTGATGGCATACTCTCAATGCGTCAAGCACAGAATTACTAATGGACGCTAAAATAATTACAAAATCGTATTTTACATTTTTCTTACGTTTTTTTAAACATCATTTTTTAGGTCGTATATTATTTTTCCAATGGTGTTATAAAAATAAAAACATGTCGAAAAATTATGTTACCTCCGCCTAATTGCGATGAATTCACTATAGCAGTGACGCTCTGCGAGTCAAACTGTTCCGTCAGCGTGGGCAAAAGCAATTCCACAGTTCCAGGAAAAAACTTTGCGTTGTTGATATCTTTGAAAAAATAAATTAAACACTTGAAAAAAAAATCAATATATTGAAAATAAAAATGATAATAATTTAGCATAGCAATTTTTTTTACTGTTCAACTGGGCGTTAGCTTGAGCAACTTCAACGTTATGAATGTACGTTTCTATGCCAAACACCTTGCGAACGTAGGGTGCAAGTTTCAAGCTCAACGCACCTGAAATAAAAAATCAACATGATGTTATTAACACTATGAATTAATACATTAACAATGTTAAATTATTTTACTAGTGTTATCGACAATGTGTAGAATTCAGGCATTCCATAAAGTGCCTATAGCCTCTTTTTGGCAAACTATGAAATAACATCTTGTATGCAACTATTTTTATAATTAAACTTTAGAACTAAATTAATTTTTGGCCTTGAAGTACCTGTTCCAATGCTAATTTCATACATTGCCTAAACCAAGCTTGGCATTGTATAAAATTCATACATTGTAAAAATAAAAGATTTACCCGATCAGTAGAGTGAAAACATTTTCTTGTATGAATTTTTACTGGTTATAAGTTATGTTTACCAAGGTGATAAATTATGCAAAACCTAAAGAAAACAAACCTATTCCTGAACAAACGTCCAAGAGGACACTTTGGTCATTGACTGGGCACAAACTTCCGACGGTCTTGTAAAGATTTTCCGCAGCGTTCTTGCTGGGTGGGAAAACAGTGTCGGGATAGATTTGAAGTTTCAGCCCATCGAGGTGTTCGACGATGTATTTGTCGCCAAACAGTAGCTGGAACGGAGCCTCGACGTTCGAACATCGTTCATACCGACTACAGCCAAAAAAAAAAGACAACGCTCATTATCATGTTTACCGTTAAATCTAATTAAGTCTAAACCACAAAAAAAAATTATTATTTGTATTTTACTCACCAAGCTTGAAAATACATTGACGTAATTTTGCAATCATCCAGCGATTGAAAATATTTTGTTATATGAGCTTTAACTTTGTTAATTTGATCCTGGGGAAAAAAAAATAATGATGTAGTAAACTTTTTTATTCTATTGCAACCAAAGTAGCAAAAATAAAAAGTTGTACCTGTGATAAATTTTGTGGGTGCATGATGACCGTTGCAATAATTTCGTCACGATCGTTCGATCGGACGTCGATTCCTCGCCAATAACCAAGATCGGTCCTGGCTCTGTCGTGAGACGACAGGCGCGACTGGCGAATGAAATTCTGAAAATGTTTCGCCACCTTTTTGTGCGATTCTTTCGTGACGATCGACGACTCCGGGGCGATGCATCTTGCCGTACGATTCCTGAAACTGCCGACGAAGAATCCCACCGTCTTCGGTTTCTGATCGATGCCGACGTGCACGTGAAATCTGTCGTAGTTGCGATGCGATTCCGCAAAGGGCAAAGAAACCATCGAATGCATGCGACAGCTCGTCAATTCGTTGCCGTCACGGTTCATCAAAGATGTATTTCTTCCCAACGTCGATTGAAACTCTCTCAACGCTGCCGCGTGTCGCGTCCATTTGACCCGCAACTGGTCCTCGTAAGGCATCGAATGTAGCGGCGAAATGGTTTTGGCCAGACGTGCTTGTTGATTATCCGGCGTCAGTGGTTCGTAATTGGAAACATCTTCGTCGACCGTTTCGTCCGTCGCAACCATTTCTCTCGGAGCTTCGTTTTCGTCGTGCGTTTTCCTTGGACGTTCAACTTCATCGTCCAAATGAAACTCTTCTTCGTCGTACTCTTGCGCTTTGGCGGCCCGTTCCCGAGAAAGCTTGTACTCTTTGTTTCCACGTGGGCTCCTGGAAAAATCAAACTAAAAGTTGAACACCCAAAATCAGAAATTGAAACATCAAACTGTTGATACCATATAATTATAAGAAACTATGTATCGCCTACAATAGCAATACATAGTGTATACTATCTCAAATGTACAATTAAGCATTATAAATCGATAAAACTATTACTCTCTTATAACGTCCTAGTAGTGTATTATACATTTCGGCTGCTGATTTAATACAGTGAAATCCGGTTATTATGATCATTTTGTGGGACTATTTTTATAGTGCTTATTGATAACAATAACCGGCTGAGTACATTAAACAGTGGATGAAAATACATTGAACACCGATTATGATTACAATAGCCGACTGATAACATTATCCGCGATTATAATAACCAGCAAAATAATATTGCAGTTGCATTAGCATCGCATACTACAATTAGTAATATTGATAACGACAAAAATAACTAATGACCACCGAAATTATACGAACCTAGATTTATAAGACGTTACACCTCTTACAAAATTAATCCATTGTACATCAGTTAATGTCAAAATCTGTCTAGAAATTAATGAAAACATTGTCACATCCGATACTTTTCCATGTGATTTTAAATGGCTTGATGCGCTTAACACACATGCTAAAGAATTTGGCCCATTGACCAATAACATTTCATCTTTTAGAAACAGGAAATATAAATCAAACGGCGATTGGCTAACGATGCGACACGATTTAAGCTCTTATTTTTCCAATTATAAAATTAATAAAAATATATATAATAAATGAATAAATCTAAAATAAAATACATCACCACACATAATATAATACGGTTAACATGTTTAAACAAATACCTCTTAGATAAACAAGTTTTTCCGAGAAAAAAACAACTACTACAGAATTGTTAATTTAATACATTATTTGGTCACTTGATGACTCCACAAGTACTACATTAGCCAAACATTGTCCGTCGTCTGCTAAATAAACTTGACATCCAACAAAATCAATTCTAAAAATCTCCAAATTAAATAATTTAAAGTTATTTAGACTACCGTTTACTTTAAATTTGTAAAATTTTACAATTCAATAATTTACAACTCCTAGTTTATGCAATGAATACCAATAATAGTATATTAAATAAAGCTTTATTATTTCATTATTAAACATACTGTACAATTACATGTACTTACATGGATTCTTAGTACAAAATTTGGTACTTCTCCGTTTACCGTGAGGCATCACGTGTGGCGCTAGTGGCTAAGATTAGTGATTTCAGTTTAGGTTAGATAAAACAAACAAAAACGTATTAATTTTATGATTAATGATAAACTATCAAAAGCCTGTATTTTATTTTAACTAACCTAAACTAAAAAATAACTATACCCATGGACACTAGTTTGGGAAAGTTAAAAAGAACCACAAGCGGTGCCTCTTGGCAAACAGAAAAGTACCCAACCTTTTTAAAATTTCTAGTGGCTGAGATTGTCTTCGTCTCTGTCAAACACGACGATCAGTTCGCAGTGATCCGTGTGCGGAAACATATCCAATGGGATTGCTACTTTTGGCTTGAACGGTGTCTCCGTCATCGAATAGCTTTCCGGATTACATAACCTTCAAACATATTAAATATTGTCAACATTTACCGTACAAGAATCGACATCTTAAAAACAAACAAGAAAGATCAACTTACGCATAAAAGTTGGACAATGCAATACCATCTGGCTTGCAAGAAATGTAAATCACTCGTTTGACTTGCTTGCACGATCTCAATGCTCGTATTACATTCGTACCTGAAAACAAAATGCAAAAAAAAACCAATCGTTTAAAATTGCCACAAAAAATTTTAAACTCAAAATAAAATAAAAAACAAATTAATTTAAATTTTATTTACCTATTCCTGATTGCGATGGGTTCACGATGACAGTTACGTTGGAAGATGTTAACGACGTGACCAGATTTGGAAGAATTAATTCCGCCGTTCCATGCATAAAAGTGGCGTTCTTTATATCTGAAATTGAAAGAAAAAAACAAAACACCAATTTTCAATTAAAATTAATTGAAAAATTTTTACCCTTTATTTTTATAATAAAATAAACTGCATCACCGTCATTTGAACCAAATGATGAAACACTCACTATTTAACTGTGCACTTTCTTCGGCATCTTCGATGGCGTGTGGATTAATGTCTATTCCGATGACCGCCCGAACGTGCCTTGCCAACGTCAACGCAATGATACCTTTAAAAAAGTTCAATAGATTTCACACCCAACCGATTTCTAAATCCATCAATAAAATGTGTGTTATAAAACTGAGATCAAGTACTAGACAATCAACGACTCTGTTAGGGTTCTCTCGCTAGGAAATCCAAACCTTCATCGATAACTTGACAAGATTTGAAAATAAGAGAATCACCCTGTAGTTATTGTTGCTCATTCCAATGGACTTGTTAAACTTCAACTCGGTATAATGAAGAAAAAGAGATAATGACCTGTTCCAGAACAAACGTCGACGACAATGCTCTTGCTATCCAAATCGCATAATTTGATGACGACTTTATACAATGATTCTGCCGCTGTCGTGTTGACTTGAAAGAACGAAGTCGGCGAGATTCGGAACTTGAGACCCAAAAGCTGTTCATAAATGTACTCCTTGCCGAACAGGTGAACGTACTCCGTGTCCGTGCATCGTCTGTGTCGGCTAAAAAAAATAAATTAAACAAACTCAAATCAAGCATTGCTGTCACTGTTGCTTATGCTTTAAAGATGCTTTTGTTAGGTTATTAATACCGGATTTTAAACGCATGTAACGATTATCAGTACAAAAGCAACTCTTGGTTTATGAACGAGTTCTGTTCTAAAAATGTTGACAGTACGTGACAGAAAATAAAACAAAAAAGGAACACAACTAATAATAAAAAAGTTGGTAGAGGAACCTTGGTTCCCATTATTTCTGTGAGTAACATCTATCTAGCAACTTTTCTAGCTATTTAGCAACTTTTGCATGCAGCAATTTGAATGGTCATGCAGTAACTTGCCAAACATGCACAAGTACAGTATTGCAAAACCAATTTTCGATTATTTCGATTTTTCTTTTCAATTTTCGATTTTTTTTTTTTTGCGATTTTTTATTTTTCAATTTTCGATTTTTTTCGATTTTCGGTTTTTCAATTTTAGATTTTTTTCTCAATTTTCGATTTTTTTTTGCGATTTTTTTATTTATTTTTTTTTTTTCAATTTCCGATTTTTCTCGATTTTCGATTTTTTTCCGATTTTCAATTTTTTCGATTTTTGATTTTTATCCTCAACTATAGCAAATGTGACAAAACCTTGTTGTCTTACTTAAACGTTACATTTGAACAGTAGATTACCCAGTGTTGGATTGAACGTACAAAAACGTTACATTTTTTCTCCGACGTACACTTGAATAGATGGACGTCACTCACGTCAAAAAATAAACGAGAAAATATTTATATAAATATCTGTGTTGATATTTATATCGTAATTCATACTTATATCTTGTTTTTATGGCGTTCATTATGGTGAATGTTCATAAAAAACAAACGTATGGCAACTGAGAGCTGCCCGTATTGTCTTGTACATCATCACTTACCAAGCTTGAAAATACATGGACGTGATTTTGCAATCTTCCAACGATTGAAAATACGAACTCAAAAGCCTTTTCTGTTCTTCAATTTCTTCCTACAACAAATTTTCAAAATCCATTGGACAACAATTCGACACATTCGAAACGAAATAAATCAAAACAATGTCAACTCTTAAATGTCACTTACGCCGGTTAAACTCTGCGGATGAATGACGACCATCGCCATGATTTCTCCTTTCCGATTCGATCGCACGGTGATTCCTCGCCAGTGTCCACCGTCTTTGAACAAATCGCACGCACGCAAATGCGACTGACGAATGAACTTTTCGAAATGCCTCGCAACGAGTTTGTGTTGTTTCTTGGTGATGATCACTTGGTCGCCGCGGACGCATCGTGCCGATTTGTCTCGAAAACTACCGACAATGAAGCCGACCGTCTTCGGGTCGCCGTCGATTCCAAAGTTCACGCGAAAGTCATCTTTGTTGCGATACTCTTCCGTCACCGGCGCCGGGATGACCGGATTCAACAAACAAGGCATGAAGCTCTTCCCGTAACGTTTCTTTTTGTCGTCGATTAACTTGCGTCCTAGTTCCTGCAGAATTTCCCTGCTACGCCTCCATTTGATGCCCAACTGTTCCGAGTAGGGCAGGAAGCATAACGGTGTCAAAGAAAACGCCAATTGCTCGTGTTGGTTTTCGGTGGTCAACGGCTCGTAGCTGCTGTAGTCTTTTGTGTAGGGCGATTCTTTGGCAAACTGTTTCAACGAATTGATGTCACTTAGTTCAGCATTAGCGCTGGCTAACGGCAAACTTACGTCGTCGTTCTCTTTCCGCACGAGCCGTTGTTGTCTCGTGAAGCTAATAAGTGAATGCAAATTAAAACAGATTATTCCAAATATACATTTCGAACATCCATTTAGTTAACAAAGTCAACATCGTACAGGAAACTAAAGATTCTAGTGTTTTTAGATGAGTGTTTTTAGCAAAAAAAGCGTCCGAAATGAATGAAAACCGCTTTAAAGCGAAGCTAGGTTG
This sequence comes from Cryptops parisi, assembly GCA_034695005.1. Lineage (NCBI taxonomy): Eukaryota > Metazoa > Arthropoda > Chilopoda > Scolopendromorpha > Cryptopidae > Cryptops > Cryptops parisi. Next base: position 16,715 of record JAQIWH010001388.1, on the reverse strand, counting down.
TTTTTCATTTGCTGGTGCGATTTAAAGTTTAAAAACATTAAAATCTACTTACTGTTAGTATCACTACATTATAGCTACGTAAGCTGTTATAATATTAATTTTAATGTTAAAATTAAATTAAACCAACAACAACCCATACAGTAAACTGAAAAACCGACTTAAGAACGGAGCATGCGCCCAAAATAAGTAAACTAACAATAATTGGAAAGCGCCGTATTAACGAAACACCGCAAAGAGAAGCGCGTAAATCAGAGGTAACCCACTATATTACAGCATAAAAGTTTATATACATAATACATCACCTGCGATTGTTACATCTTAATCCTCGACTAAAATTAGTGAAAATCACATTGGTTAAGGGGATAAAACGTAATTGAAATTGGTTCGTCAACATTTTCTGATGTTTCACATGGGTCGGTGTTTGTTATATTTAGTGCAAGTAGCGTCCTCTGTAGACAAGTTTTGAAACTTGTTTCTATAAATTAACGAGGCGAGGTTTATATGAAAAGGTTCACTTGCTTCATAATTACATTATAAAAATTTATGCACATAAATTTAAATTTATTAAACGATCTTTAAAATAGCAAATCGTCATCATCCAGGTTTGATAATTATATCAAAATTCAAATACATACAAGGACAAGGTGATTCAGTACAAAAACTATTAATTTGTGTATCACCCTGTATAAAATTAACTTGACAATTTCAGTGCTAAACTATAAAGTTGTAAGGATAATTTTCGCACACTGTATGCTTGAACTATAATACCTTGTTAAAAGTAATATTTTTTATTTTCTGTATTTTTAAATAAAAATTGATATCCTCAATTTATAATTACTACTAAATAAAATGAGATTGAATAGATTATAATATTTTGAATAAACAAGGTGCAGAATATAAACTTTAATAGAATATAATGTCATTTTTTACGCAGATGTTGTTCAAGTGTTGCCGCTGCCTCAGAAACGGTTACGTCGGCTTGCGTGCGTTAGCGCGAGTTAGAAAAACGTCGACGCGAAGTTACGTCAAGTCCGTTTGCGACGTTCCTCGTCGATGTATCCTTTACGTTCCCGGCAACGACGAGCGCAAGATCTTAAAATCATTCACGCTAGATGCAGATTGTGTGGTTTTGGATTGCGAAGACGGAGTGGCGCTGAGTCAAAAAGAACGTTGTCACAAATAACGACCGAATGCATCAACACGTTCGATATGTAAACTAACATTTTACTCCCAACTTCTTTATATAGGATACGGCTAGGATGACGATTGTAAAAATGTTGGAACGCCGGGTGTTCGCCAACGTGCGGACAGAATTGGCCGTACGTATCAATTCCGTGGAAAGCGGGTTTGCGGAAGACGACTTGAAATGTATCCTACAAAGCGACGTTCTTCCCAAGACGTTCCTGTTGCCCAAAGTGAATAATGTCGATCACATCTCATGGGTAAACGTTTCACTTCAAATCGACTTGCATTGCGGATATGGCGCGCGATGTTTTTTGACGAACGTTGTCTCGAATTAGTTTGCTGACAAACTGTCGAGCAATCTCCAAGGAAAAGTAGTAACGGAAGAACCCAAATTGATCTTCTACGTAGAAAGCGCCGTCGGACTGTTGAATCTGCACGACATCTGTAAACATGCCGTCGAGCAACCCGCGTTCGATTTGCAAGGCATCGTGTTCGGTTCCGACGACTTTTGCGCCGACATAGGTGAACCATTAAACTTTTTATACAAGGTGTGCCTAAAGGCAATTTTTTTTTTTGGTGTGGCAATTCGAGCAATATTGTGGACAAGTGTGATGACGTGACATCAGCTTCTTGCCAACCAGTTTTCATTGGTTGAGCAAGAGGCTGACATCACGATTATCCACAACTTGCCTTAAATGTCAAATTTTAACCAGATGTTACCCATCAAAACAAAGCAACAAATCAATATTAACATAGGTCCAGACTTGCATACCTATGCGATTACATGACTTAACCCTGTTATCTCAGTTGAAGCAGGGTAGCAACTCTGGACCCATGTTTATATGGGTTGTTTTTGATTCGTAATATTGTACTGGAACCTTTTAGGAACACCCTGTATAAGAATTTGACGTAATGAACTATTTTATACAATGAAAGTTTCTATCAGGTGCCACGCGAAGTTTAAGCGCCAAAGAAATCCTATACGCGCGTCAGCACATCGTTGTAGTTGCCAAAGCATTTGGACTACAGGCCATCGACGTCGTCTTTATCGATTACAAAGGTGAGAACCTATAAAACGGCTGAACCGAGTACGCTAATCAACAACGTTATTAAATATGCCAACGTCACCAACCTTAGATCTTGACAATTTGGAAATACAGTCGATCGAAGGCGCAGCGATGGGTTTTACGGGGAAACAAGTGATCCATCCGTTGCAAGTTCCCGTCGCCCAAAAAGCTTTCACACCTTCCAAAGAGAAAATCGAATGGGCCAAGCAGCTGATCGAAGCGTTCGAACGACACCAGAAGCTTGGAAAGGTGACCAAAGTTTCCATTTCCCTAATTGGACAAAATTAATTAAAACAATGTTGTTTTCTCTACTTCTAGGGAGCGTTCACGTTTCGTGGTCAGATGATCGACAAACCACTGCTACTTCAAGCGGAAAACATTGTACATTTAGCTACCTCCATCAATTAATAAAATTGTGTAAATAAAAATTAGGAAAATTTGTACAAGTTCAAAGCTCATTTTACACATCAAACTTTAATTTCATCCAATTTCAAGTTTTTCGGTCGCCCTAGTAATAACACGAGAGAACGAATGAATAGTTGCATTAATAGTTTTATTGTAATACTTTTTAAACCCACCACCAACAGCCAGCAAAAATGTTTGCTAAAAAAGATCTAAAGCCATTCACCATAATAAGATTTGGTTAACATGGAGGAAATAAAAACCACATGATTGGTAAATATATCAGATACGATAAGATATCAGAACGAAGACTTACATTAGCTTCGTAGAAAAAAGAGAATTGGTCTGGACATACCAAAATTTTTGACAATAGAGAAAATCACACACATCAAGTTTAATTTGGTTTGTTTTGTTTTTCTTTCAAAAAACAAAACAAAATAAAATTAAAAAAATTCATCTCCGACATCATGAAAATACTAATAAAAAACGCACTTTTCCGAAACATCAACGCTAAAAAACATTCATCTTACGTTCGTTTTGAAATTTCTCGATCAACTTTTTTTTTTACAGGGAAATAATTTTGCATCTAATGCTTTTTCATCACTCGAAATAATCCATAGTGCACATGGAGATTCCGCTTTCCTTTACATTGTTAAAAAAAAAAAAAAAAATTGAAAATAAAAATATCGACAAAATTCGACATCTAATAAAACAACAAAAAAACTAGCTATGGAAAAAATCAACAAACGACAACTCAACATCTCATCCACGATCAACATCATTAGTCATGATAAAAAACAAATAAAAGCTACCTCTTATTTCCTTTTTAAAAATAAAAACAAAAATCAAGAGGACAGTGATGTCCCTCATAGGACAAACCACGTTCTTCCGAGTCGCCACCGAGAAGTCGAAAAGAAAACTTACGAAGCAGCTACTACGTAAGCCTCTCCTCTCGTCGTCGACGACCCGGCGTATTTTTATTTTCACGAGAAAAACTCCCGCCACGGAAAACAAAACTTGGAATGTTAAAAAATCGGGGTGTTTTTTTTTTCGAGCGGCGAGGTGATTCGCAATTATAAACTCTTGGGTTTGTTTGTTTGTTTTGTTTTTCGGATTCGAATATTTTTAATACCACAGGCAACCGAGTTGCGCGTCGAGGCGTGTCATTCAAGAAATTCTTCCCCATAGCCAGCGTTGTTGCCTTTGCCTACGGTGCGGAAAGCTAGGCAGCAGAGCTCGACGTGGACTAGGATGGTGCATAACGAGTGATAGTAAAAGCATTACAACTAGTAGTACAGAGACGACAATGGTGATGATGATATGTCCAGACCTAGGTAACATTAGTCCTCAACTGGGAAACTTGGCGTACAGGGCGTACGTCAGATCGTAGTTCTTGAACTTGCAAAACTGGATGTCCAGGCGGTTGAACTCGCCCAAGTAGTGCATCTTGCGGATCTCCTTGTGGCTTTTGAAGCCCAGCGAATTCTGCGGAAGAAAAACAACGATCAACGATATTGAAATTAAAGAGCCAACACACGAATTTGTAAATACAAGCAACTTTGTTTGCCATAGACAAAAATATACCTTGTTGGCGATGATGGTCATCAGAAACTTTCCCGGACGAAACGTGTTGATGATTCGCACCATCAAATCTGTGTACGCCGCCTAGTGTCAAAAAAAAAATTTCATACGTTAAGTCCAAATGTTCTTTACGATTCCAAAAAAAAAAATATATGGATTAAACGGCAAATTTTTATCACTTAGAAATGACATTAAAGGCGTGACTCACCTGCGGGAAGTTGGTTTCAAAGCTAACGTACGAGCAATGATCTTCGGGTGTAATGTGAATGGTCATGTAATGCCCCTGAACAAAAAAAAATCCAATAACAAAAAATGATTAGAATTTGCTTCCAATGGAAAATTACAACTCGACTGTCTTTATAAATAAAAACAAAACTTACATCCTTCATGATCCCGTTCATCGAATAGCCGCAAGGATCGAACAAGTAATCATCGACGTGCATCATTGGAAGAAGCTTATCAATTCCAGAAAGCTACCAAAAACAAACAAAAATATTATTTCAAACATCTTCAAAACGTTCCTTCGATTAATGTCAAAACAACAACAACAACAACTTTGTACCGACCTCCGTCGCAGCTTTAGCGGTCAGGCAAATTTCCTTGGTGAAAATCTTCATGATGCTGGGATCCAATTCGGTCATCAACATCTCGAACGTCTGATCCGGTTGTTGGATCCCTTTCTTGCGCAGACTTCCGCTCAACGGATTCAGCGTGTACAAATACCAACAATCGCGATTCATACGTCCCAAGCAATACGCAGCACCATCTATGGATCAAAATTGATAAAAAAAAACAAAATAAAATTTGTATACAACTCGAATCATTCCAACAAAACACAAGAAAAGTGTCGTCGTCGTACCGAGAAACAGGTCGTCCAAAACCTCAACTTCCTCTTCGAAGCTGGTGTGAGGGGCTTTCTGAAGCTCGGGGCGGAGAAAATTTTTCCTCGAGTAATAGATGTCCTACAAAATAAATCGAATAATTCATCTCGACCCAGAACAGTAACGCCGTTTGTAAAAATGAAGTTGCTGCCCGTACGATGAAACGTCGAGAAATTGAACAACGTACCTGAACTTCGTCAAAGAGAGTGTACTGCTTTACCAACTGCAGCAGCGGCTTAAGGCAGCTGAGCAAGGTCGTCGTTCCGCATGTTTTCAGAATGAAGCGATTCTTCGCAACAAACATGCTGCTCTCACTGCAAGTAAAAAACAATCGGATGCTTTACGTTCTTGTTCGTCGATGAAAATTGGAGTCGCGAAACATCTCGAGCCGGGAGGGAAAAAAAAACGACGACAAAACCATCATTGACGATGTCCGAACCCGTTGTACGACATGAAAAAAAAAAGCAAATCGTGCGTTTTGTCAGCTGAGAATTGTCGTTTATTTTTTCCACGCGAGTCGAAACGTTTCACGCTCCCCTCCAAAACCGTGCAAAGACTGCACTCAAAGATTGGACCCCAAGTGACAGCCCGATGACGGAGATGGCAGTTTTTGTTTTTTTTGTGAAAAATTTCGGATATTCTTAAAACGTGATCGAAATTTACCTAACCAAATTAATATTTCAAATAAACGTAAAAAAAAAATATATATAAAATATACATTAGTATGCTTTTGAAAAACAAATATTAAAATATGTCAAAAAACAAAAAATACGATTTCTAAAACCATCGATAAAAAATAATTTCAAAAAATAATAATTTAAACTGCCATAAATAATCTTCATAGATCTTCGCTCATCATCATCACCGACGACACAATTCTGTAAACGGGACAAATCATTTTCTGCGATAATAAAAGAAAAAACAAAAAAAAACTATTGTCCGACACTATCGGTAAAATTTTGCGGATCACTTTCGCTATGTTGGAGTATATTTTTATAATCTTTTGGTTTTAGTTTGTTTTTTTATAACCATGAGATTACCCACGATTAAACGGGAACTGCTCTCAGCAGTGCTGAATTCTCCTCCTCACACAAGAAGTTGGCGAACAGAACGCCCGCACGCACATTGAGTTGTGTGTGCTCTTGTTTTCTCACTAAGGGTATACAAACAAAATCAAAATGTCAACAGAGAAATTAACTAATGGGACACACTTGCCAGCTCCATCGGTTTTCGTACGTCAATGCAACATCGTACGATATACGTAAATCATGATTTGATATTATAATCGTTTCTATTTAATTTTTTTCAAGATACGTTTTAAATGAAAAAGAGATCCTGATGCCGTAAAACGTGGTCGTCTTTGATTAACTTCGAATCGTGTTTTTTATCGAATCATGGAGCTGACAAGGGCCCAATGGCGATGCTTACCTTGATCAATCAGGCCCATATCGCTGCCCCAGCCCGGGAGGTGGGGGTCGACCAGTCAAGAAATTGGGAACCAGCAAGTTCCACAAACATATTACTCACCAAAAAAAATTTCACGTTTATTTTATTTTTAATGTATCAATTAATAAATGTCGACCAAAAATTGAACGTCGACAAATTTTTTTTTTCTTACTTAACATTTTCAAAATTTAGGTCTGGATTCACATTTTCATTGCAAATTTCTGAATTTTAGTCATGTTCAAAATAATCCGTTACTACTACGTCATATTTCATTATTTTTTACAATTTATAATTAATTTATTAAGCCTATTATTATTCTGCTGGTATCCCAATTCCTCCCAATGACCCACCGGGCCACCACGTCCAGTAGCAGAATAGAGCTCAGATTCCCAAGGTAGCAGCTATCCACACGCAAGAAAAACATTGATACCGAACCACGTTTAAAAAAGCCAATCGAAACTTGACAATATCAATGTCAAGTTACCATATCAATGACAAAAAAAAAAACAACAAAAAACTTCAAACGTTCCAATTGTTCGTATCGATAGTCAATGGGATTTGCATGTGAACATCTGCATTAAAGGGAACAATGAAAGCAGACTCTATATTAGCGTTTCAAATTAAACCGTCGGTAGCTTTCAGAGTGTTATGTGCCATTCCGCACATTGATTGAAAAATTCCGTAGCGAATTGAACGTGTATGGTACCGTTGACGTTCCGAACCTGTGTATCAGCGCTAAAATGCTGGACATTCACTTCTCGATTGTGAAGGAAGCATGACACAGGACGTGTCAATCGTTACCACGTATCCAAAATGTCAACTATTTGTCGAAGCACCTGATCGAAATGCCACGAAATTCATTTACAGTACTTTTTTATCAAACGTTAATCGCAAATGGCTGTTCGAGTACGACAAACGTGACGAGCGTCAACACACTCTGAAAACTACGATCGTTTAAATGATAGCAAATTAACTTTTTCTCTAAGATTAACAAAGGAAAAAAAATATATATATATAATCAAAGGAAATGCGTTTCATTTGTCATCCATCAAACTAGAAACCCAGTGTTAAATTGAGCCTACCTCATATTAAATTGTCAACCATCTTTGGTTTCTTAAAAAAATAATAATAATCAAAAATCAACCAAGTATCGACTTTCAGCAGAACGTGTTTAACCAATTAACGTACAACGATAAACATGTTCCATAGCTGTTCAAGAATTGTGAACTTGCTACAACGAGTGGAAAAATTGTTAAAAATCGTACGCCTTTATCAACCATTGTGAACCATTACGGTTAACCACATAGCTCTTAACCAAAAAAAAATATAACCTTTTGTTTGTTTAACTTTTCTAAGGGAACTTACCTGCGTTTTATCATAACGACGAAGTCGTAAGTTAGTTAGAAAAAACAACGTTTGAATACTAACCTGAGAACGTATGCATCGATGTCATCGTTTTGAGTGAAGCTTATCACTTCGCAATGAACGATCTTCAGCATGTTCTCCCATTTTTGTCTGAAAATGAAAACAAAAGATAATTTTCATTAACCACGATTGATCCGAGTTAACGATTAGCTAGCATTAAGAGATTTTCACCAACAAATTTCTCACATGGTCAATTTGTACCATTTTGTTATTTAAGAATTTTCATGACTTTTTCAAACTAAATTGTTCGTTGATTTTATCGTTTATAACTGTGGTCATTTTGGAGACAGTCATAAAATCCAATTCGATATACACTAGGAATTGACATCTAGTGTCTGTTCATTGGAAAGGTTTTCAAAAGTACCATCTGTCAACATTTTATAGCTTAAGATAAAAATTAAACATACAAAATGTACACATGGGTTAACAAAAGCTACGTTAACTTTAAACCACAAATTGCAGATGCATTATCGGCGCTTCAACATGATCCATTAATTATGCGCCATCGTTAACCTACGAACTATTAAAAGGAAACACCTGCAATACAATCCCAACTATTGCATTTCGGATTCTAATCTCATTTCGTGTGGTAAGCTAAATTTGCATTTTTTGTTTACATCATTTAAATATTCAACATGGTTTCGAAGGTTACTGGAATTGCCTTGAAAAAACAACCAAGTCAACTTTTGCAGACAAATCGGTCGTAACCAGTAGCCCGAAACAACCTTGACAATGTCACATAACTTCCGATGCCATTTTTGAACACAAGTGCAAGGTTACACACCGAGATATATATACTACGTGTACAGTATATAAATCGGGGAAATACCGGAAAGATAGAAATAGCCCTAAAACCTAATATTAACCATTAAACTCGACGCCGGTCAATACGGTGGTAAACATACGTTATAAAGTACTCGAAACTTATCATCAGCCGTTAGCTGATGTAGTCAACGTTTAAAAATAAACTTTTGATTCATGTTTCTTCACACCAAACGTCAATAGACATACATAATTGAAAAACGCTGTATTAGCAAAACAACAAAATACAGGCAGCTCTCGATTCATGAACGGGGGTTCCGTTCCATGTGGTTCGTTATGTGTATCTTTCATTCTTTAGCAATAATTCTTATTGTACACGTTAGCCGCCATTTTAAAACATTCAAACCATGTACTCAAAATCAAGTAACACATACCAGTCGACCCTCGTTAAACCGCAAGACTGCCACTAAAGAGCAGAACCAATGCATCTTCCCACACATTAATCTACCCCCCTTTAAACCGCCAAACTTTTTTCATCGAGTACCAAGGGTGGCGGTTTAAAGAGGTTCGACTGTATTTCCATTGAAATGTATGTACATATGAGATATACAGTTTATTAAAATACGATACACAACATAAAAGATGACTATGTTGGTAAAGCAAATGTCCGCAATTTACTATTGAAAACATCATTAAATAAAATTCCAATTACACGTCTCGCTGTGTCTTATCTTGTCATAGGCCTAGTCATCGAAGTTCCGAGACATCGTCAAAGATAGTTTAAGTAATCATCGCGCGCTTAATATCACTCGTTCCACGTGATAAGGACCATGTCATTCCATTTTAACAAAAACTGATGCCAACAACCCTTCATTCACATTGAAAACCAATCGTCGTCGACAAGTGCTTTATGTTACGCTATGATATAACCACCAACATCCATACTCTGCTATTTTTTTGTTGTAAAATTAACAGAAAAAAACTAAACATACTGATCTTCCGTCTCTACGGTATCACGTGTTAAAAACCTTATCATTTGAGCTATTTTAAACATGTTGATAAATCCTAACAATTTCCGTGGTAGCCCATAACGCGCAAAGTCCAAAAACAACTTCCGAGGACGTTACAAATGCGGCACACACAGCTATCAACAATTTGGTTTCGACCTGAAAACAATTCACACCAATATTTACGTCAACCGATCGCAGCGATCATTCAATTATGGTACTTTGAACGTCGGCTATTTTGTAATGGCTTACGATCGGCGAGTTACTGCTAAGTGCTTGACTTGACATTTCAATGGAAATGTTGCAAGGCATAAAATTAATCGTAATGCACAAGGAAGCAATAAAATAATTGAAAAGCCTAGTGTAAAAGGGTGTTTACGCCATTTGATTTGACACATTAACATTTTTATACATCGAAAAAATCGTGTTTGAATATCTGAACTTGCCTTGTTGTCCATGGGCTACTTCATGCACTAATATCTTTGAACATATCCTTATCCCGTTCCAAAGCTAAAATATTCGCTCGTCATAGTTTAACGTAATATGAACAGCTGAACAACTGGCACATCAAACTGTAGTAAAGCTTTACAAATACAAAGGCACACAAAATTTAATGCCGTTGAAAATTCTAGTTCACAACAAAACTTTGGATGGGGACTATTCATTTGAACAAACCAATGAAATACATCATTTTCTGAAGCAGCGTTTGTGTAAAATCTCATGGTTCAAAAGCAGCAAATGTTGTAAACATGCAAAAATATTTAATATATATATACAGGGTGTTTTGCGATGAACATACCAATTTTTAATTAGTTATAACTTCGTAACCATGGTGGTATGTAAAAAGTAATTGCATTCGAACGATGCATGAAATGTAGCTTTCTACGGGTGGCGTCTTTGTGGTCTCGAACTTTTTCAGAGTTTTTTCGACTTTTCCTTGAACTAGCATTAGCTCACTTAACTTCGCAGTGCAGCATAGGGTTTCAGGTAGAAATTTATGGTTTAAGGACTGCACCAACTTCCGTTAGCATTAAAGTATGTCATTTGGCGGTCACATGATCTTTATTGAATCGAAAAATGCCCGAACAATGATAAGATGAGGGTGAAAGTAATGAAAGGAACAGAGTTTTATGATGCAGGCAGAAGCAGCAGTACCCCGAGAAAACCTGCCCCCGTGGTGTCTTTATCCCAAACTGAACCCACACAACACGAGTGGGAGGCGAACTCACCACCTAACCAATCAAAGGTGGATGCGCTATCCGCCAGGTCACCGTGGGCCCATACTGTATACAGTGCTGGTTTTTCCACTGTACTTCGCAGGATAGTGGACACTTTCAGCACTGAAGTTAAGTTAATCCTCCCATTGTTACATCACTGTTTATTTATTGAATCGATTGAACAACCAATTTAAAATTGGTGCTTTTATCGCCAACTCCCAGTCTACAGGGCCGGATTTCCCATTAGGCCCTATAGGCCAGAGCCTAGGGCAGCATAAAATATTAAAATTACACATCTAGATGTACAAATGTCGACTTTTGTTGATACCCGCAAAAAAATATTTAAATATTTTTTTGCATTTACACTAAATTTCTTATTTCATTGATATGTTGAATGGAGCATTCAGTAAGGAAACCTACAAGCAGAAAACTACTAAATCCGTCCCTGCCTGTATACCACAACATACCATGATGATAACGTACACTGTACGTTGCTTGATTTTATTAAGTTGGGAAAATTGTGTTTCTAAATTCACATTTCACCAACGAATTCATGCATTCATATTTTAAACATGAACAAGAAAACAGTAAAACTGATACAGTTAGGTACCGGGCTAAATAATATTTAACCAGAGCCATATCATTTTTACTTTCCATTCTACTATAATAAATATCGCATTGAAAATGTCAAACCAAGCGATACACATTATTATTATTCGTTCGTATTTACTTCAAATTCCTTTCGATTTATAGTAAATGCAAATTTCGGTGCACTCAAATGCCATGCTTTGCTTTGTTAAACCACAAAGAAAGTATGTCCAATACATTCCTGCAGATGAGATATGAATATTTACATGGTTCATTGAAAAAACGATACATCTTCAATAATACAAGAAGGAAAAAAATATACATAATAAACAAATTTAACAGTATACTATTCAAAAAATAATAATTTTTACAAGACACCAAACACATTTTCTTTGCCAAGAGATATCTAATAAAAATTCCATCAAGATACCCTTTTAAACCCACGACATCCTTGAAAAGGCTTTTTCGCGTATTAATCTAATTGGATCGCATTTCACTTTTTATATAACTTGATGATACGGCGTGTAAGAAGTATAATATAATAAACAGATCGACAGGGGTGCGTGTAGGTGGTTTTGTTCTCCAATGGGGGATAATGTCGTCTTTCACCTTCCTCCCCAAAAAATATATATTTACCTGGGTACATTTCTCAAATCACATCCTCGGAGATCTCCATCGGTTCGGGTGAACCAAATTTCCAGCAGCTTCTCGGTACCTTCGAAAAACTTCAGATCGGATGTCATCGTGGATGGATTCCACCAAAATGTAGCGGTTTGCGGATCAATGATGATGGATGGGGAAGGACCCAACGATTCGTTTGAAAATTCAGAGACGAGACAAAAATGTTTGCCAACTCGTCGAAAAGGCGAACCGAGCTCTTCTACTGCGCGATTAAATATTGCCAGCAGGTTCTTCTTCTTCTTCTTCTTCAGCTGCTGCTATCTCTCTGACGTCATCGATCACGTGTTATCGATAAACTTATTTATTGACCAATCAAGCAGGCGGAGTTAAATTCCCGGTTCGCTTTCAGTGGATCTTTCGGGCGGCGGTCTCCGACGTCACGAGTCACATGACACTGAAAAACATAATTTCTGCGAAACCAAGTAGGCGGAACAAATGACGTCATGAAGAAGCGCAAAATTTGATCGTTCCACTGGGCATTAAGATACGGATTTGTTTTCAAATTCAGTATAAAATTGTATATTGCATTGTAACATATTACGTTCGCAAGGAATAAAATGGACATGATAAAAAGACAAATAAAACCAGTTGGTGATACAGCAAAACTGTATTTGTAAAGACTCAATTTCAATTAAATCACGAGTAAGCCTATACTGCATATTTTTTTATTATTTATCATTATTATGACAATGAACAGTTTGAATGGAGAGCGTTTATCTTTGGTATGCTGTTATCAACCAGAATTCGAGGTGGGGCTATCCTGGAATTCACAATAATAGACGGCTCAAGGTCAACTTCTAACTATAAACACACATTTTGACCTTCCCCATACAGAATTGAGCATTTTCCCATACAATGTTAATCTTATTGGTCCACTTAAGATTTAATAGTTAAATTAACCACTAACGCAAAGATTAAATTCAAGGTGCTGTTTCTTACCTCTGGAACTCGTACAAATACGTAGACTACCAGCTTCACAACATACATCTTACACAAGTGTGTAAGTATTGTTTATTACATAATAAAATACATGTAAAAAAACAATTGTTAACAGAACAAAAACAAAACTTTGAACTTTGTGTATGTATGTTCGCAGTAGTCGTTGCACCCCTTCAAATACCTACTTGTATACAAGTGTCGTTTTCTCAGAACAGTTATCGAAGCACTTTTAAGTTTGTTTGTTTATATTATGTAAGTAAACATTATTTACAAATATTTATGTTGGTTCAACAAGATTTCATTTTTTTTTCATTTATTTTGGAACTATCATCGTTTGCTACTCTTTAAAGTTCGAATAACGTTATGTTTAATTTATATAAGTGCTAAAATCATAAACTGTCAACAACTTATGAACATTGGAACTAAACAATAAAATTCCTACAAAGTCTGTTGGCATCTAAAAACAATAATTGAAAATCAGCAATATAAAGTTAATGTGTATGGAATAACATTTGTTGATTACAAATTCTGTACATATAAATTTCATTTTATTGAAATAAAGCTTTTGAGAGCACAAACCCTGAACATCTTTTTTTCATAATCGAGAAGCAATGCAGTATTAAAAATAAAATTATTTCTTGATCACACTAATTATAGTTTAACTTTCGAAAAATGAACTTTACAGATGGACCGATCAGGAAAACAAACATCATCCAAACTGAAACTTAGTAATGATTTCCAATAAGGATGACAAACGATCATGAAACAGAAATAATGGTTTTCCATGTGCTACACAAAAGCTCGTTAACGATTATAAAATCTGAATTTAATAGGGTTTATAATTCTATAGCAGATGGTTAATTTTGCAACAAGAACTTTGAATATTTTCATAATTACAACAGCTGAACAAAAACCTAGCTTTGTTGATCGTGTTTGCCAAATCAATAGCTTTTATACAACACAAACAAACGTTTCCTGCACGTGGGAGAAGATTTCAACCTTTTTGTCACACAGCTTACACATGCAGAATTGTCTTCTTTCCTGTGTGTCATAACTACGCTCCACATAAAATATAATAAAAATACAAACACTACAAACGTTAAAATCATGATTATACGTCACACAAGCAATTCGGTCTTTATGATATTGCAGAAACTGAAAAAACCCAGCTCGTATATTAAAAATCAAAACTTTCATCTTTATACCATGTTAATGTTGACATAATTTTATATTTAACCGTGATCGTACAAGCAAGACTTGAGGTTTATTTTTGTTTCTAATCCAATGCCATTATTGTAAAACTATTTCTTGTTAAAAAGTTTCTGCACTAATGAACATGTTCACCCTGAAAGTGATTACAAAAAAAACACAACACCACTTGTAAACAAGGTGAAATGATAATTAGTTATCTTAAACACCTGATCGTCTCATGCTCACAAACAAGTTATCACATGAATGTTACGTATTAAAAACGTGAAGATCGAGTTGTCATATGCCCAAAAAGAATTGGCAATGGCAGAATGGTGGAAAAAAACTTCAAAAATTTGATAAGACTTACTATCATAAAAGCAACATTCATGATGTAAAAAATTTTTTTGATATATCAATGTGCATGAATCTGCATAATGGCGACGTTACAAAAGTGATATACGATTACAAGTACAGTGAAGTATTCATTCAAGAGATGACTGTGCATCATTATCAATGATACTGCGAGTATCGACGGGGGTACTACAATTGTGAATATGCAATCAAAGTTCAGCATTGATTACGGAACGTTATCTTCAACGTTCTAGTGCGCGAACAACAAAATACTTGAATTAGAATACGATACAATCGAGTTGGTAACAGTAACTTCACAAGTACTGTTTGTATATGATAGCGTTGCGGATAGGTTACTTATGAAATATTTCAGTCATTGATTTCAGCTTCACTACTGTTTCACTAACGTTGAAATGGAAGAATGGTTTATTAATTGAATATCAGTACCAAAAAAATACCAAATGAAACAACTGATTTCAGTAGCGGCAAAACACGAGCGTCTATTTCACAAACTGTGCAATGAACTCATGGGTAATTGAAGGACCTGGTGTATAAGGGTGTTAAGTAACATTTTGACAATTTTGAAGAAAATGCGTTTAAAAATCTGAACTATCATCTTGTAGTCACTTCACACTTTTTTGCACCTATATTGTTGTTTTGCTCAAAATTCAGCACCAAGGAGGTAGAATTGCACTTAACACATTCGAAAATGGTTCCAAGTCATTTTGGGTAAAAATGTTACCCCTTTAAAACCAGACCCTTCAATTTAGACCAAAAACCACAAACGTACTTGTACTTGGTTATGGGTTCATTTTGCAGGTGAGGTTAGTAAAACAAACCAATATCATACATTTAATATGTTTTTTGTTTTTCCTAACCTAACCTGCAAAATAAACTCATGACAAAGTACAAGCAAATAGCAACATCAGACTGCCCTGGCTATAACCGGAAAGTACCAAATGAAATTAAACAAGCATCAAAAAACTTAATGATTAAGTTTAAACGAGATTACAAATCCATGTATAATGAGACGTTCAGTTTCACTAAAAACAGTTAGTACAGTTTATGGACGTAAACTGATCAGAGCATAATTTAGGAATATCCAATTTACTATTGATACACTACACTTTGGAAAGCAGTCGATGAATAACACAGAGATGAACGGCAGCGATCATAACGATGTCTCGTTGACAACGACGAAGCAATCTACCTACGAATTTGTCTTGTTTCAAAATGACTAATATAATAGTTGTCATGAAATAAAATTAACATTTCTATTTTTATCGGGCAGATCTATTGTTCGAGTTTGGCACGTTTCATGTGCATGCCAATAGATGGCGCTCAAAAGACGGTGAGGGTGATTGGGCTATGAAGCAAATGCCAAGAAATAATACAATATTAAGTTAATTTTTTTAAGATAAGAAAATTTAAATGACACGAGATGTGACATTTTTTCCAGTTGATTTTATGTACTACATGACGTTGCAAACAATACACAACTTTTAAAACAAAAATAAAAAACAAACAATCGAAATGACAAAAATCATTCAACATCATCATTGAAAAAATCCTTAAAAAAACCCATGAGAATTGGGAAAAAAATTAATTGTGATCAACTTCTTTGCAAATAATAAGATTAAACAAAACATTGAAATTACCGCAGACATTAGAAATGAAAAAAAAACCACTGGAAATGGGAAAAAAAATAAACATTGCAAATCATCCACAAACATTGGAGATTGAAAAAAAAAACATCACATTGGAAGTTTGTGATTATCTACAAAATTTGAAAATTTTATACAACATTGAAGATCAAAAAAACCATTAAAAATGAAAAAAAAAAACAACCACTGAATATTAAACAAACATTGAATATGAAAAAACCATTACAAATGGGAAAAAAACCACATCACATTAGAAGTTTGTAATTTTCTACAAAATTTGGAAACTATATACAACACTTAAGATTAAAAAACCCCATTAGAAATGGAA